>CM031376.1:63259969-63509607 GCA_018208015.1 Medicago ruthenica | reverse complement strand
TCAAAGGAAGATGAGTTCTTAAAAATCATCAAGATGAGTGAATACAAAATAGTTGATCAACTGAATCAAACTCCTTCCAAGATATATATCCTATCGCTACTACTGAACTCCGAGGCGCATAAGAAGGCATTGCTGAAAGTGTTGAATCAGGCGCATGTAACCCATGATGTTACAGTAGACCATTTTGGTGGGATAGTATTCACTACTAGTAGCTGCCTAAGCTTTAATGATGAAGACTACCCGTGGAGGGGAAATCTCACAATAAGGCATTACACATGTCCACAGTGTGCATATTCTTTGAACGTTTCTGTTCCCTTCTTGGTTAAATCATGCAATTGCATCCTATCTGACGCCATACCCATGTTGTATTTGTACTATCTGACAAAGGCTTCTTCTAAGTCCTTCCATTTCTGGATTCGACTCTTCTCGAGATGCATATACCAATTCAAAGAAGCTCCACTAAGACTGTCTTGGAAGAAATAGACGAAGAGCTTATCATCTTGAGCAACTATACTCATCTTTCTGCAATACATGATGAAGTGATTGCAAGGATAAGTCAATCCTTTGTATTTTTCAAAAACTGGTATTTTGAATTTTGGGGGAAACACCGCATTTGAGACTTAACACATATCAAGCGCATCCAACCCAAATTCACTATTCCCTTCCATTGCTTTGACTCGTTCTTCTAAAGCAAGAATCTTCCCTCTAGCTTCTTCATTCTAACCCATTGCAGGTGGTCGTCCATCTAACGAAGGTTCAGTTTGCTCCCTCTGAGGGTCTGATGGGTTGGAAGAATGATACACCAACACTGGGTTTTCTACTGTATCTTAAGGCATTGGAAATCCTGCAGTAATATCAGCATTCTCTTGTATCACAGAAGTTTCATTTGGACGAGGTACTGATGTTTGAGTAGGACGAGGCTGAGACGGACCACTTTCAGTAGGATTCTCCAATTGCGGAGGTGTGTAGCCTTGAGGAAGGCCAAATGGAGGCCAAAGAACAACTGTTGCATAGGTTGGTTGTGGCTCAAGGGTAACACTCTCCACCAATAGAAGCCGCATGTTTTGCTCTCTATTTGGAAGTTCTTGGAGAGTGTCCATCAGTTGATCCAACTTCCTATTCAGCTGGTTGATGTTTTGTCTCATAACTTCTTGGTTCTGCTAAGCCTCTTCCATGATCCTTCGCACGTTGTTTTGAGTGTAATGTGAATGCCGATGAATCAGTTTGGGTTGCAGGAATTCCTAGTAATGAGAAGGGGAATGAGTTTCGGGTATGAAAACAAATGTATGCATGTTATGGATGATGTTAATTCAAATGCTTGAAAATGTTTTTTTTTCTTTATTTTTATGACTAGTTTTAGGGAACTGCAAGGCTTTTGATATTACTGCAAGTATCTACCAATTGTGAAGGCACTGGGATAAAGAGAAACAAAAGTATCCGAAAAGCAATAAGGATTTTTCATTAATAATCAAAGAGTCATACAAACAAGCAGGTCACAAACTTTTTAGATTGCCTCAATCTTCTCCCTAAGGTCTCTTATCATAGTTTTACAGAATTCAACAAAAGCAATGACTTCAGAAGGAGTGTTCAAGGGATGCATTGCTGCGTCAGCTACTTCCAACTTCGTAGGGATGGTTTCAATCACATCATTTGCCAACTTTGCTAGTATTGAGAACATACTCTTCTAATGCACACCCTCATCACATAGTACTTGGAAAAGAGTTCTGCTTTCAACCAAGTTAACCAAGTTCATATAGCGATGCTCCCACCATTCATTTGCTCTTTTGAGGTCTTCACAAGCTTCTCCTTGATGGTCATTAAACTTCTTGAATTCTTCCAAATTCTCTTGTTCCTTTTTCAACTCAAGTTGACTCCTCACAAGTGCTCTTTCCATTGCTTCCTTTTGTAGCCTCTCACTCAACACATATCCCTCATACTCATTCGCCATAATATTGAGCTGTTGTTTTGCATCTTCGAGCTCTTCTTTTAGATTCTTTCCCTTAACCTGAGATCTTTTCCCTAGCTCTCTCAACTCGTGGGATCTATCTAAAAGTTCATCTCGCTCTTGGTTCTTATGCTTGAGCTGAGAATTTGCTCCTCCCAAACATCCATGCACCTTGCGTTTTTAGTCCTCCTCAAGCCTTAGCCTTTTGTTGCTACTCTCAATGATTTTGTCCTTTCGGACTCCTTCCCCATTTCAGCTCACAGTTTTCTTGAGTAGCTTTGAGTAGAATAGCATGCAACTCTTCTTTTTCTTTGTTGAGTTGTCCAATGGTTGCTTTGAGCTCATCTGCTTCCTCTATTGATATAGGAATAGGCTCGGGGGACCTGGGTGGAATAGGAGATTTGACAATGAATGGTAGTTTCACTTCTTGGACTCTTTCTTTGAGCCACTGTCGGTAAGTCTCTTTGCTGGTGCCAACCTTGCATTTCCAATCACTTCCCTTCTTGTTAAGTTTTCCCCCAGCTCGAATAATCTTTTGTAACATCACAGGGTCATTGACACCCATGTCATGTAACACTAGACATTCCAAGGATTTCTCTTCTGGCTTCTCCCAAATAGGACATGCTAACTGTCTCAGAGCCAAAATTGGATTGTAGTTTATGCATGCTTTGGACCCTATGAGTGGCACATCTGGGAATTTCCCCACAGTTAATGCCAATTTCTTTGATGTCGAGCTTCCTTGGATACCAACGGATCACCATTCATACATATCCATCTTGTTTATTTGTGATTGGTCCTTGCACCTGTGAGATGTGAACCAACGATAGAATATAAGGAAACAACATATAATATTGCAACCTCGCTTCTCGTGACACATGTGAAGAGTGTAGTACACATTGGCCAAGAGTGTTGGAATTGGATCTATGTCTTTCGTAAGGACAACCCCAAAGACACTGATTGCAGCGAAATCAAAAAAGTTTTCGGTTGATGGGAACAGTACCAAACCATAAACAAGGAGGGCTAGCACGTTGTTGAAGGCCTTCATATCTCGGGACGCGACAAACTCACGAGCCTTTTTCTCTAGATAACTTCGGATGAAACCGGGAGTGATACGAATCCGCAAGTGCACGATTCTATCGAGTAGTAAAAAGTTGTTGATCCACAGAGAGTTATATGATTACCAATCTCGTTTAGAGCTGTGATTATCTCAAAAGATCAAGTTATAAGTTCAACAATTTCTTGGTTTTAAATTCAGATATTATAAAAGCGTCATGGGATTATTGGTTCATCATAATGACAAATCATAAACATTCCCTATCTATTTCCATATTATATGTTAAACTCATTTTCTTAAGACAAGATTTTTTATGACACTAGGTCATATATCACTTTGTCACTAGTTTTTATGCTATTTTAGTCGAGTTCAGGTGATTATGCATGAGTAAGAAGCTAGAAAAGTACAGATTTCATGATTGCAAGTGTTGACAAAATCGTGCCACGATCTAGGAGCATCGGAGCACGATTTTGAGCAGTTTGGAGGGCTTTTGCTTCGTAAAATATCGTAGCACGATGGTGTCTCATCGTGCCACGATTTGAAGGCGCGTCTGCGCAAGATTTGAAAATATGAGCAAATCGTGCCATGATATTTAGGCATCGGAGCACAATTTCTGTTTGATATGATTTTTTCTAAAAAAGCCCAAGTGTTTTCTGAAGGAAGAGTTTGAAATTTTGGAGAAAGAAACTGACTTTTGGAGCTGGAGACCTGGAGATAAGGTGGGAGACCATCAAAAACTCGTAGTCAGATATCAAATTCATGTAATGGACCTTTCTTTTGTATTAGTTATTTGTGCTTTAGCCATGAGTAACTAAGTTAATTGAGATTAGGTCTTGAGATGATTCTGTTCTAATCTCATTGCTATGTAATCTGTAAACTCTGAATCTTTATGAATGTTATTCTAGTTTATTTAGTATAAATTGCTCGTAATGCTTTTATGATTTTGACCCAATATAATTGTTTTTAGAGATTATATGACTGCTGACATCAGCTTATAACTTAGACCCATTTATACTGTTTAACTTAACGGACAATCTAGGAATGGAATATTGTTAGGTTGTGACTTAAAACCTTTGATGATTATAGGTTCACCTAAGGAATTAGGGAAATTATAATTAGAAAAGAGGGCTCTAAGTCAAGGAATTGACCTGAGCTATTTTGTTAACCGTCTTGAACTGAATAACACTAATAAGATTTAGAAGAAGATTACTAACGAGTGTTGAGCAGCTGATTGTGGGGCAGCTGATTTCCCAGAATTTAAAAGACATGGTCAACACTAAAAATACCACATTGGGTCATAGTTGCCTGATTAATCTTCTTTGTGAGCAAGCTGGGGTCCTACCGGAGCCGTCTGATATTTATCTAAGGTCTCAGTTACCGATTAATGACACGGCGATGGCCAAGTATGAGAAAGCTCATGGGAGGTACATGAGGGAGTTGAGGGAAGCAAGGGGGATCCCAAATGAACCAGAAGGGCAGCCTCAATAGCAGCAGCAACCAAAAGCTGATTACCCACCACTTCACCCACTGATGGCTGACTATGTATTTGGTGCAATAAATTGGATGCAAGAAACTTCATCCTAGCTTTATGTGGAGCCCCCACACTTCTCGCAGCGCTTTACCGAGGCAGCTTTGATGAATAAGGAGAAGCCGAAAGTGCTAGGTTTGGAACCAAGGACAAGATGAGGAGTTACTTCAGTGAGCAAAGGGAGATAGCCGCTCGTAGGGAGCGAGAAATTGAGGAGGATTTTGATCAGGGGGTGAATGAAGAGTTTGACAACATCTTGGGAGACCAACATGATACTTATGGGTTTGACCCAAATTTGTTTTGAGCCTGCACTGTATTTTCCTAGTTTTTTTTTTGTTGTCTTGTTTTGTCTGTTTATTTTGAATTTTCTTGTTGTTTCCTGAACAAGTGTGATAATTACTGGTTTGTACCGATTAATTCCACCTATTTTTGTAATGCATCTGAACTTGTTTATTATTAATGAACTGTCTTTTCTCTTGAAGTTTATCAGTCTAATAACAATTATTTCACCAATGGTATTTTGGAAGTTCAAAGGAAGTTCTGGCTACTTAATATTCCAGCTGTCGTACACTTCGCCGTTGAATAAACATGTAAGCCACTACCTCCTTTGAACTACCAAAATACCATTGGTGAAATAATTGTTATTACACTGGTAATCTTCAAGAGAAAAGAAGGTTCATTAATAATAAACAAGTGCAGATGCATTACAAAAATAGGGGGAATTAAACAGTATAAACCAGTAATTATCACACTTGTTTAGGAAACAACAAGAAAATTCAAAACAAACAGACAAAACACGATAACAAGAAAAAACTAGGAAAAACAGTGCAGGCTCAAAACAAATTTGGGTCAAACCCAGAAGTATCATGCTGGTCCCAAAAGATGCTGTCAAACTCTTCATTCACCCCTGATCAAAATCCTCCTCAATTTCTTGCTCCCTACGAGCGGCTCTCTCCCTTTGCTCACCGAAGTAACTCCTCATCTTGTCCTTGGTTCCAAACCTAGCAAAGGACCCTTTCAGCTTCTCCTTATTCATCAAAGCTGCCTCGATAAAGAGCTGCGAGAAGTGTGGGGGCTTTACATAAAGTTGGGAGGAAGTTTCTTGCATCCAATTTGCTGCACCAAACATGTAGTCGGCCATCAGTGGGTGAAGTGGTGGTAATCAACTTCAGGTTGCTGCTGTTGTTGAGGCTGCTCTTCTGGTTCATTTGGGA
This sequence comes from Medicago ruthenica, assembly GCA_018208015.1. Classification (NCBI taxonomy): domain Eukaryota; kingdom Viridiplantae; phylum Streptophyta; class Magnoliopsida; order Fabales; family Fabaceae; genus Medicago; species Medicago ruthenica. The sequence goes on along the minus strand of CM031376.1, from coordinate 63,503,866 downwards.
CCCTTTGCTTCCCTCAACTCCCTCATGTACCTCCCATGAGCTTTCTCATACTTGGACATCGCCGTGTCATTAATCGGTTATTGAGACCTTAGATAAATATCAGACGGCTCCGGTAGGACTCCAGCTTGCTCACAAAGAAGATTAATCAGGCAACTATGACCCAATGTGGTATTTTTAGTGTGGACCATGTCTTTTAAATTCTAGGCAATCAGCCGCCCCACATTCATCTGCTCATAAGCAACACCAATAGAATGAAGACTCGCGAGGTAATCATCTCCGCTGCTGCCGAAGTGTTGACTATGGTGGACAAAATGAAAGACGCCCATGCTCTAGGGACTGGCAACAGATCAACAGTGTCTACATGTTGAGGATTGCTCTGTGGTGTTCTTCTTTTCCACCCCTTTTCTTCTTTCATCAGACCTACCAGCAACTCATCCCACTCTTCTTGACTTGCGGGCCAGTTTCGGGGTAACCACCTCCGCTCTACATCACAAACTTCCGGAGCTCTCAACCCCAACACACGGTTAATGTTGTGAGGACTGTAATCGATCATTTTTCCCTCACTTCAGATACATACTCTTGCTGTTTCTGGTCAAAAGCATTAGCATAGAATTATAATGCAATTGACTTGTTGCTTGACTTAGTCACCATGTTGTTGAGACCTTCCCAATGGTTGCTTCAAAAGTTCTATGCTTAGTTAGGTTGACGAAATCAAAACCCCTCTCTCCGACGAAATCAAACTTGTCATACCCCATTTTTGACCCGTTCTTATTTCTTTTCTCTCGTTTTTTAGGCCAGAAATTTTCGGCGTTTCAGACGAAATTTCAGCAGGGAGGTATTTTAAAATACCTCATTTTTTGTTCCGAAAGCGACAGTTTTTATTTTATTTATTATTATTTTTATCAGTTATTATTATTCTTATTATTTTTAGTTTATTCTTTTATTTGCTTTTTATTTTTAGTGCTTTCTACCTTTAATTTTTTTTTTTATTTTCGTTTTTTGTTAATATCATTTTTTTTTATTTTGCTGTTTATTTTTTTAATTTAATCATCTTTAGTCCAATTTCAGTCAATTATTTGTCCAGGCCCAGAGGGGCATTTTCGTCCAATTTCATCTGTCCTTTTTACTATAAATAGTACAGGGCGTACTGTTCACAACACACAATTCCCGAGTACAGTACCAACCAGTCAGAACCACCATTAGCAACACCCTCAAACCACCACTAACCACCAACAAAATCCAAGTTCCGGCCAGCCAAAAAAAATTCAAAAAAAAACGTAAAAGCACAACACACACACAGTTCTCACACGCCATCTCAACAGCCCGTATTCAAGCCAACACACGCAAAGCAACACACCCACATACGGCACACACACACCCACTCGGCCACTCCTCCCTCAGCCCACATCACAAATCTAAACCGTGCCTTTCCAAAATACATCACGAATCCAAAACCAGCAACCCAAAGCCGTTCAAGGCCACACGAATCCGCAACATTCCGAACTAAAAGCCAGCAGAATCCAAACAGAACAAAAGGTAGTTTAGCTTCAAAACTTTAAACCTAGATCTACTAATTTCTGTCAAGAATCTTAGAAAACTAAGCTCGGATTCGGAACAAGAATAAAAATGGATTTCTAAAAACGTAAAAATTTTTTGAAACGGAGGATTTTTTTTCTCCGGCACGGTGGTGCCGCCGGCGACCACCGCGCCGGAAAGTGGAGCCTGGACGTGTGAAGAAGAGAGAAGGGAGAGAGTTTTTAAGTTTCTGATAGAAAGAGAGAGAAAGAAGAAGTAGTTGTGACTTTTTTAAGTGTTTTTTTCTTTTTATATTAAGTTGCTTTGGTTAATGTTCTCACGCGCGCGCATCTCCGTTGTCCACATGGACCATCAGGTGTGGACCGTTAGATCCAAGATCTGACGGCCATTATTATTACCTGTTTTGATCAAGCGCTTTTCTTCTTTAACTTTTCTGTGTTCTTCTCTCTCTATGACCTTCAGATTTAAATCTAATGGCTAGAACGGTGTCTTCTCATGATTAAATCTGGACGCTCTGTTCAATCAGACGGTCCAGATTTAATCTGTTTGGGCCCTTTTCCTTTCCTTTTTTCTCTACTCAATTGCTTTCTGCACCTCCCCTTTTAATTCTGCACCCCTCTTCTTCTTCTCTATTCTTTTTTATTTTTGTTTCTTTTTCTTGCACTTTTATTTTTATTTTTTTTTATTATTTTTTTTATGCACTTTATTTATTGTCTTTAATTTTCAGTACCCATGCATTTTTTTATTTTCATTTTTTTTTATTTTGCACCATATTTATTTTATGTCTTGCATTTTATTTTATTTTTATTTTATGCATCATATTTATTTTATGTATTGCATTTTTAGTTTTTAGCATCATGTTTATTTTATGTCTTGCATTTTTATTTTCTTTTTATTTTATTTTCAGCATCATATTTACTTTATGTCTTGCATTTTTATTTTCTTTATTTATTTTATGCACCATATTTATTTATTGTTTTGCATTTCATGCATGTTTTTTTTATTTCTTTTTAGCATATTTACTTTAATGCAATTGCAATTTTATTTTATTATTTTTGTCATTTATTTTATTGCTATTAGAATGTATCTAGGTCCAATGTAAATAAAAATATAAATGAGAATATCGCACCGACACCACATTTATTTTTTTTATGCTTTATGTCGAGGACGATAATGTAATTTTGACCGTATCCGAGGAAAAGGACCCTCACTTGATCCAACGTCATTTTGAGGGATCCGGCGTGCTTCAGACTTATCTCAGCATAACTTAGTCTCTGGACCTTAGGACTTAATCAAAATTTTCAAAAAAAGTCAAAATAGTCAAAATCCAAAAACATTTTATAATCAAAAATTTCAAAAAAATCAATCTTTTCTTTTCTTTTCTTAATCAAATTTCAATCAACTTTTAATCAATCCAAACATTTTTCTTCAATTTAAAATCAATCAAACTCACTTCTCTTTTTATTCTTCTATGCCTTTACGGCCTCCTATCTCTCTTAAACTTTTTTTTCAAACTTTAAAATCAACCAAAACCAATCACTTATCTTTTTACCCCGAACTACGTGATTTTGATCCCGCTCGGGTACGTAGGCAAAAGACTTTGTCTTTCCAAATCAATAAAATAAACAAAACATTTTCCTTTCTTTCATTTTCATCACTTTAATCCTTTTACACTTAAGCATTTATTTTACAAACAAATAATCAATTTAGCATAAAGATAAAATAAGCAAGAGGTTCCTATAGAGTACTATAGACGTTTAGGGTGCTAACACCTTCCCTTTGCGTAACCAACCCCCGGACCTTGATCTCTCTAAAAATAGGGTTTTTTTTCGAACTTTCTCCCTTTTCCTCGGAAAAATAAAAGATCGGTGGTGAACTTAAAATTGCGAGTCAACGCTAGCTAATAGCTTGATATCCAAAAATCACCGCGACAGAAAAATGGCGACTTCACTGGGGACCAAAATCCTAAGTGGGTTAAACCTATCTTGCTTTTCTTTATCTTTATGCTTTATTATCATTTATATTTGTAAATATGTGCTTAAGTGTTTATCCTTTTACGTGTGTGGTGAGATAAGTCCTACACCCGGACTTGAGGGAAACATAAGATAGGACGGTGGTATAATCATAGTGTCTTTCCGAGAGTAAATTTCGGATGTGGTACATGTGATAACCCCACTCAACGGAGGAATCTTGGAAGTATTACTATGTTGGCATGAGTAAGTCGTGTTCGGCATTGGTACTTTCAAGTGACCTATGAAGTTGAGGACCTTTAGTCACCTTTAACCCATCTTGGCTTTTCAGGACGTAGTATGGTGGCTAACCAAGAGTAATCTTGAATTAGTTGATACGCGATACTACACTCAAACGAGACTTTCTTACAAATATTATTGGATCGGGAGTCAATCTCGTAACCCGACGGTATTTGGAAGGGGTTGAGGACTTTGGGAACTTGGTAGAACCCGTGATACAGGTACATGTGAAACCATAGTCCTTACCAAATGGCGTGTTTACCCTTGACTCCAACATTTTGGACCTTAACCTCACCATGTTTTCTCCGCTCCTTAGCATAATCATGCATACATGCATCCATGCATAAAACTCTTTTCTTTTTCATCCAAAAAATCGAAGGACTTAAATAAGTTTTTTGTAAACATTGTAGATATGGACATTCCACGAAGAAGCACTAAGAAATATCTTTTCAAGAAACCAGACTTGTCAAAGTTAAGGGAGCTAAGGTCTTTAGTGAGTGATCCAACGGATTTTCAAGCTCGTCATGGGAGGTTGCTTAATATTCTGAGATTAGATGTTGAGGAAGGATGCTTAGAGACCTTGGTTCAGTTCTACGACCCACTCTACCATTGCTTCACCTTTCCTGATTATCAACTTGTCCCCACACTTGAAGAGTACTCCTACCTAGTTGGTTTACCTGTGCCAGACAAGATACCATTCCACGGTCTTGAGCCTATCCCTAGACCCTCCGACATCGCAGCTGCTCTCCATCTTGAAACCTCCATTATCCAAGCAAACCTCACCACTAAAGGAGGCCTCCAAGGTCTTCCCACCCACTTCCTCTACCAACAAGCCTCCATATTCGCTGAAGCAGCTAGCACCTATGCCTTCCATTCCACCCTAGCCCTCCTCATATACGGCCTTGTACTCTTCCCAAATATTGACAACTTCATAGATATCCATGCCATCAAAATCTTCCTCTCCAAGAACCCTGTACCCACACTACTAGCTGATACATACCACTCCATCCATGACCGTACCCTAGCCGGCCGTGGAACTATTCTTTGCTGTGCACCACTGCTTTACAAATGGTTTATCTCCCACCTACCTCAAACTCATACCTTCAGAGCTAACCTTGAAAATCTTCCTTGGTCCCAAAGAATCATGGCCCTCCATCCCTCGGATATAGTTTGGTATCAGGCAGCCTGTGATGTGGGGAAATTCATTGTCAGTTGTGGTGGATACCCCAACGTACCTCTTCTTGGTATGCGTGGTGGGATTAGTTACAACCCTTTTCTAGCCCGTCGACAGTTTGGTTACCCAGTGAGAGAAAATCCAAACAACCTTGCCTTGACTAATGAATTCTATCTTAACCATGGGGATCCCTCGAACAAAAGAGAAAGATTCGCACAAGCTTGGAGCGCTATCCGCAGACTCAGCAGAAGTCAGTTGAAGAAGAAATCAGATTATGTACATGAATCTTACACTCAGTGGGTCATTGATAGGACCATGAGCTTTGGCCTACCCTACCATCTACCTAGATATCTATCCTCCACCATCCCACCATCATCCTTGCATATCCCCTTTGACACTAAGGAAGAGTTTCATGAACAATTAACCAAAGAAAGGCAAGAAAAGGAAACTTGGAAGAGAAGATACCAGGAACTTGAGCTCGAGCACGAGACCTTGAAGGGAAAGCTAGCCCAGCAGAGCCATGAGCTTCTCGTCCAGAACCAGAGGATAATCGAGAAGGATGACTTGCTCCGTCGGAAAGACGCGTTACTCCGCCAGGATGCTAGAAGGAAGAGGAAGTTTATGGATTCGATCTCTAGTGCACTTTCAGATTCCGAGGATCCATCTACTCCGGGAGTTTGAGTTTGAAGTCTTAGGACCTTATGTTTAGATTTTAGCTTCCAAAATCTCTTGACTTGTAAACAAAAAAACAAACTCTTTGTAATATTTCAATGCTTTAGTGAGGTGCTCAGTTTATGATGTTTACAATTACTCCAACAAGTCCTTCGATAATAATTTGTTCTTTTTCTTTTTGCATAAGCATAACCATGCATCATCTTGCATTCATAGTTTCTAAGTCGAGTCTCACATTTTGTTCACCAATAAAAGGTTAATCTGCCGTCGTCAAAGGAAGTGGCCCGGCGTGTTCATTGCAAACCAACTCGCATTTACAACATTATGGCTAATCGGAAAAGAATGGATCTGTAAGAGCAAGAAAACCAGAACCTCCGGGAAGAGGTGGCCAATCTCCGGGAAGGGATGGAGAAGTTGACCTCCATGATGAATGCTTTGTTGGCTTCCCAAGCCCGGTCGTCAGTTCCTCAGCCTGCTGTTACTACTTTTGAGCAGCCAATCTTGTTTGCTTTACCAACTTCTGCCATACTTACTCCATCGCCCGACACGTCTAGAGCTTACCCATGGGGATGCCATTTCTATCAGACGAAGGTTTTCGTCCCACCTCTTTTGGAACCCCAACTCCGGCTATCCAAAAATCAGCTCCAGCCCCAACAAAGGCCTCAGCAACAGTATCGACAACAGCCTCGACAACAAAATCGGGTTCAGCGGACTTCCCATTTTGATCCAATCCCCATGGCATATGCAGAGTTGCTCCCCGTTTTGCTTGATAAAAATCTTGTTCAAACTAGGGCACCTCCCAAGGTACCTGAAAAGTTGTCAAATGGGTATAGACCTCATCTCTCTTGTGCTTTCCATCAAGGGGCACCCGGTCATGACGTTGAGCATTGTTATGCCTTGAAAGCCGAAGTCCAGAAGTTGATCCAGGCCAACATCCTATCCTTCAAAGGGTCGAGTCCCGACGTGCAAGCCAATCTACTACCTGACCACGGGACTCCATCTGTTAATTTGGTGCAAGATTGCTCAGAAACTCACCCTGGTGAAGAAGGTTGCAGTGAATTTTGTAACACATGGCAGGGGTTACTGCAATTGGATCGTTGATTGACATTCCCTCAGCTAATCATAGGTCCAAGTAATGTGTTTTGTTGTCTTGTCTTTTCAAAAAAAATCCTTTCGTTCCGCCCGAGACGAAAGTGAACTTGTTTAGGGCTTTTGTTTCATGCATTCCCATCATCAAATAAGAAGTCGTTTTGTTCCCGACTATGTTTTTTATTATTCTTAGCTTTTTCTGGAAAATGGTAACACAAAAAAACCAAAAATATTTCATTTTTACTTTTATTTCCAATCAAATTCAAAAAATCTGCATTGTTCACTCATTTTCTAAAATCAATCATCGATCATATGTAAACTGAACATCAATAAACCCGTTGAACACTGTAACTCTATGCTCTCTCCCGACTTTGAGTTCCCTGTTTATGAAGCTGAAGAGGAGGAGGATGAAGGGATCCTTCGGAAAGATTTCTCTGCTACATACATATGAAAAAGAACATCATTCAGCTTCATGAAGAAACACTGAAAGTGATTAACTTGGACACTACAGTATTCCTGATCAAATCCCAGATGAATGGTGCCATCTAAGCTGCATAAAAAAAAACAAACAAAAAACAATAGCAAAAGCAAAAAAAAAATCAAAAGCAAAAATCAAACAAAAAAAACACAAAAGCAAAAAAAAAAAAACAAAGAAAAAATATATCAAAAGATGGTGCAGCAGATGGTAACCATCTACAAGGACTTACATGAGATGTTACCGTATGCTTTACATGGACATCGTACTTCAGTGCGTATCTCAACAGGGGCAACCCCCCCTCTTCTTTAGTGTATGGCATGGAAGCAGTACTCCCTGTGGAAATTGAGATTCCATCAATGAGAGTTTTAATGGAACCCAAGTTGTCAGAGGCTGAATGGTGCCAAAACAAATATGATCAGTTCGAACTTGATTGAAAAAACGCATGAAGGCCTTGCGCCATGAGCAGTTGTATCAAAAAGGATGAAACAAGTTTTTGAAAAGAAAGTTCGTCCCCGCGAATTCAAAGAAGGAGATCTTGCGCTCAAGAAGGTTTTATCTTTCCAACTTGATTCCAGGGGCAAGTGGACGCCTAATTACAAGGGTCCATATGTCGTCAAGAGAGCTTTCTCCAGTGGTGCTTTGACTCTTACGACTATGGATGGTGATGAGCTCCCTCGTCCCGTGAACGCCGATGCAGTCAAGAAATACTTTGTCTAAAAAATAAAAGAACAGCTCGGTAAGTCGAAAACCCGAAAGGGCGGCTTAGGCAAAAATGAGCGTCTCGGTGGATCGAAAACCCGAAAGGGCGGTCCAGGCAAAAATTAGAGACATAAAACAGGAAAAATAATCATCCTGATAGGTCGAAAACCCGAAAGGGCAATCTATGCAAAAGTTAAGGATCAAAAGACAAAGTAACTGCATCGAGCTGATCTCTATTCACTTGTGGCACAATTGAATGTCAAAAAGAAGCTCTGAATCTGAAGCATCCAAACAGTGAAATTCAAAGTTGTCAGGGAGAATAGCGGTTATTGTGTTCAATGTACCTTCCCCTTATATTCACCATTTTCCAAACTTTTTAAGATCCGTGGAGCCATGCCATTGGCGGGTCGCCACTCTTTTAAATAAATTTGAGCCTATTGCCTTTCATTTGGAATTCTCATTCATTCAGTTTATAAAACCTTTTCTATTTTTAATGGTAGCATTTGAAAACAAAATATTTTTTTTTTTTAAAAAAAAATCATAAATATTTTTCATGTCTTTTTGAAAAGCACAAACAACAAAACACATTTTCTCTGAACTCATGAATAAATGAAGGGTGTGTCAACAGCTATCCTGAGAACGGACAACTTTACAGGCTAAACATGGTCAATTGCTTTTAAAAAAAAAAAAAAAAGAAGCACACAAAAAAAAGAGAAAGAAAAAGAGCTCGGTAAGTCGAAAACCCGAAAGGGCGGCTTAGGTAAAAATGAGCGTCCCGGTGGATCGAAAACCCGAAAGGGCGGTCCAGGCAAAAATTAGGGGCATACATAAAGAATATATTCCCGGTGGATCGAAAACCCGAAAGGGCGGTCCAGGCAAAAATTAGGGGCATACAAAAGAATATTTTCCCGGTGGATTGAAAACCTGAAAAGGCGGTCCAGGCAAAAATTAGGGATTCAAAAAGGAGAAAAACAAAAAAAAAAACAAAATAAGCATGACCACAGAAGCACCAGTTCTTCTACTATGGTTTTTGGATTAGCACGCTCTTCCCAGGAAGTGTTTATTCCCCATCAGCCGCTGCCTATGTCGGGCTTTACCCCGTCTTTGTTTTGATGTGCCCCAGTGGCACCATCCCCATTGAAGATTGCCAAGTGTTTGTAATGCGACGTTGGGTCACTTTCCCTCTCACCTGCCTAACCTTGTCTCATCAAGTCCATCAGTTATACAATCATACAAGTCAATCCTTCATACAATCACAAGTTAATCAGTCATCCAGTCACATAATTCAATCCTCCATACAGTCATACAAGTCGTGTCGTCATTCATGCATTCATACATTCATGCATATACACATTCATGCATACACAATAAAAACAATATCATGCATACATGGCTGCATTAACCATCATGAGTCTTGCTTCAATTATCTTTTCATTTCAATCATGAATAATTTGTAACCGTCTTCCCCAGGAAGTGATTACTCCCCATCATTTGTTGCATATGGTGGGCATTACCCCGTCAATGATTTGATATGTCTCTAATGGCATCATCCCCAATAAAGATTGCCAAGTGTTTGTACTGCGTCGTCAGTCCACTCCCCATCTCACTTGTCTAATCTTGTCTCATCAAATTCATCAATTACACTATCACACAAATCAATCCTTCGTATAGTCTTACAGTCACATAAATCATACATGCATTCATACATTCATGCATATACACATTCATGCATACAAACAACATCATGGTTGCGTTAACCACCCTGAATATTGTTTTGAATATCTTTCCATATCAATTGATCATGAATAATTTGTAACCCTCTCTTTCCCCAAATGTCATCCCCAGTATTTCATCCTGAGATATCATCCTCTTTTTCGCTAAGTGGCAGTTCCTTATCGAACGGCTTATGCATTGTCTTATCCAGTCTTCTGTCGTCAGTGGCAAGTTCGGCAACAATCCGAACAGCTGACATTTATCTTTCATCCAGCATTTATATTTCATCCTACATTTATCTTTCATCCAGCATTTATATTTCATCCAGCATTTATATTTCATCCTGCTTTTATATTTCATCCTGCTTTTATATTTCATCCTGCTTTTAAATTTCATCCAGCATTTAAATTTCATCCTGCTGCTTGTCGTCAGTTGATTAGTTCGGCAATAACCCGAACAGTTGACATTTATTTTTGTTTCTTGTCGTCAGTTGATTAGTTCGGCAATACCCCGAACAGCTGGCATTTATCTTTTTCCTGTCAGTTGACTAGTTCGGCAATAACCCGAACAGTTGACATTTATTTTTGTTTCTTGTCGTCAGTTGACTCGTTCGGCAATAACCCGAACAGCTGACATTTATCCTTTTTGTTCCCTGTCGTCAGTTGACTCATTCGGCAATAACCCGAACAGCTGACATTTATCCTTTTTGTTCCCTGTCGTCAGTTGACTCGTTCGGCAATAACCCGAACAGCTGACATTTATCCTTTTTGTTCCCTGTCGTCAGTTGACTCGTTCGGCAATAACCCGAACAGCTGACATTTATCCTTTTTGTTCCCTGTCGTCAATTGACTCGTTCGGCAATAACCCGAACAGCTGACATCTATCCTTTTTGTTCCCTGTCGTCAGTTGACTCGTTCGGCAATAACCCGAACAGCTGGCATTTTATCCTTTTTGTTTCCTGTCGTCAGTTGACTCGTTCGGCAATAACCCGAACAGCTGGCATTTTATCCTTTTTGTTTCTTGTCGTCAGTTGACTCGTTCGACAATAACCCGAACAGCTGACATTTATCCTTTTCCTTGTCGTCAATGGCAGTTCGGCAATAACCCGGACAGTTGACATTTACCTTCATTTCTTGTCGTCAATGGCAGTTCGGCAATAACCCGGACAGTTGACATTTACCTTCATTTCTTGTCGTCAATGGCAGTTCGGCAATAACCCGGACAGTTGACATTTACCTTCATTTCTTGTCGTCAATGACAGTTCGGCAATAACCCGGACAGTTGACATTTACCTTCATTTCTTGTCATCAATGGCAGTTCGGCAATAACCCGGACAGTTGACATTTACCTTCATTTCTTGTCGTCAATGGCAGTTCGGCAATAACCCGGACAGTTGACATTTACCTTTATTTCTTGTCGTCAATGGCAGTTCGGCAATAACCCGGACAGTTGGCATTTATCTTATTTCTTGTCGTCAATGGCAGTTCGGCAATAACCCGGACAGTTGGCATTTATCTCACTTTTTTGTCGTCAATGGCAGTTCGGCAATAATCCGAACAGTTGGCACTTATCTTTGTTCCTTTGTCGTCGGTGGCAGTTCGTCGTCAACCCGAACAGCTGACATTTATCCCCAGTAAAACCATGCGATCCCCCAGTGGAGTCGGACCCCGTTTCCTTTAACAGACTCGGGTATCCTTTTGTTTTGTTATTCCCAGTCGAGCCATCCTCGCCGTCTTGCATTCATACTTGCATCGCGAGCATTCACAACATTACATGCATAACATTACATGCATAGCATCACATGCACAACATTGCATTCATAGCATTTTGCAGTTGAATTCGGTCAAAAATGGTGTACTCTGTATTTAAGTCTCTTCGACCCGTCGATTTAAAAATTTCATTTTTAAATCTTCGTAACGAAGAAACTTAAATAGAGGCATCTGTCATACCCCATTTTTGACCCGTTCTTATTTCTTTTCTCTCGTTTTTTAGGCCAGAAATTTTCGTCGTTTCAGACGAAATTTCGGCAGGGAGGTATTTTAAAATACCTCATTTTTTGTTCCGAAAGCGACAGTTTTATTTTATTTATTATTATTTTTATCAGTTATTATTATTCTTATTATTTTTAGTTTATTCTTTTATTTGCTTTTTATTTTTAGTGCTTTCTACCTTTAATTTTTTTTTTTTTTTATTTTCGTTTTTTGTTAATATCATTTTTTTTATTTTGCTGTTTATTTTTTAATTTAATCATCTTTAGTCCAATTTCAGTCAATTATTTGTCCAGGCCCAGAGGGGCATTTTCGTCCAATTTCATCTGTCCTTTTTACTATAAATAGTACAGGGCGTACTGTTCACAACACACAATTCCCGAGTACAGTACCAACCAGTCAGAACCACCATTAGCAACACCCTTAAACCACCACTAACCACCAACAAAATCCAAGTTCCGGCCAGCCAAAAAAAATTCAAAAAAAAACGTAAAAGCACAACACACACACAGTTCTCACACGCCATCTCAACAGCCCGTATTCAAGCCAACACACGCAAAGCAACACACCCACATACGGCACACACACACCCACTCGGCCACTCCTCCCTCAGCCCACATCACAAATCTAAACCGTGCCTTTCCAAAATACATCACGAATCCAAAACCAGCAACCCAAAGCCGTTCAAGGCCACACGAATCCGCAACATTCCGAACTAAAAGCCAGCAGAATCCAAACAGAACAAAAGGTAGTTTAGCTTCAAAACTTTAAACCTAGATCTACTAATTTCTGTCAAGAATCTTAGAAAACTAAGCTCGGATTCGGAACAAGAATAAAAATGGATTTCTAAAAACGTAAAAATTTTTTGAAACGGAGGATTTTTTTTCTCCGGCGCGGTGGTGCCGCCGGCGACCACCGCGCCGGAAAGTGGAGCCTGGACGTGTGAAGAAGAGAGAAGGGAGAGAGTTTTTAAGTTTCTGATAGAAAGAGAGAGAAAGAAGAAGTAGTTGTGACTTTTTTAAGTGTTTTTTTCTTTTTATATTAAGTTGCTTTGGTTTATGTTCTCACGCGCGCGCATCTCCGTTGTCCACATGGACCATCAGGTGTGGACCGTTAGATCCAAGATCTGACGGCCATTATTATTACCTGTTTTGATCAAGCGCTTTTCTTCTTTAACTTTTCTGTGTTCTTCTCTCTCTATGACCTTCAGATTTAAATCTAATGGCTAGAACGGTGTCTTCTCATGATTAAATCTGGACGCTCTGTTCAATCAGACGGTCCAGATTTAATCTGTTTGGGCCCTTTTCCTTTCCTTTTTTCTCTACTCAATTGCTTTCTGCACCTCCCCTTTTAATTCTGCACCCCTCTTCTTCTTCTCTATTCTTTTTTATTTTTGTTTCTTTTTCTTGCACTTTTATTTTTATTTTTTTTTATTATTTTTTTTATGCACTTTATTTATTGTCTTTAATTTTCAGTACCCATGCATTTTTTTATTTTCATTTTTTTTTATTTTGCACCATATTTATTTTATGTCTTGCATTTTATTTTCTTTTTATTTTATGCATCATATTTATTTTATGTATTGCATTTTTAGTTTTTAGCATCATGTTTATTTTATGTCTTGCATTTTTATTTTCTTTTTATTTTATTTTCAGCATCATATTTACTTTATGTCTTGCATTTTTATTTTCTTTATTTATTTTATGCACCATATTTATTTATTGTTTTGCATTTCATGCATGTTTTTTTTTTATTTCTTTTTAGCATATTTACTTTAATGCAATTGCAATTTTATTTTATTATTTTTGTCATTTATTTTATTGCTATTAGAATGTATCTAGGTCCAATGTAAATAAAAATATAAATGAGAATATCGCACCGACACCACATTTATTTTTTTTATGCTTTATGTCGAGGACGATAATGTAATTTTGACCGTATCCGAGGAAAAGGACCCTCACTTGATCCAACGTCATTTTGAGGGATCCGGCGTGCTTCAGACTTATCTCAGCATAACTTAGTCTCTGGACCTTAGGACTTAATCAAAATTTTCAAAAAAAGTCAAAATAGTCAAAATCCAAAAACATTTTATAATCAAAAATTTCAAAAAAATCAATCTTTTCTTTTCTTTTCTTAATCAAATTTCAATCAACTTTTAATCAATCCAAACATTTTTCTTCAATTTAAAATCAATCAAACTCACTTCTCTTTTTATTCTTCTATGCCTTTACGGCCTCCTATCTCTCTTAAACTTTTTTTTCAAACTTTAAAATCAACCAAAACCAATCACTTATCTTTTTACCCCGAACTACGTGATTTTGATCCCGCTCGGGTACGTAGGCAAAAGACTTTGTCTTTCCAAATCAATAAAATAAACAAAACATTTTCCTTTCTTTCATTTTCATCACTTTAATCCTTTTACACTTAAGCATTTATTTTACAAACAAATAATCAATTTAGCATAAAGATAAAATAAGCAAGAGGTTCCTATAGAGTACTATAGACGTTTAGGGTGCTAACACCTTCCCTTTGCGTAACCAACCCCCGGACCTTGATCTCTCTAAAAATAGGGTTTTTTTCGAACTTTCTCCCTTTTCCTCGGAAAAATAAAAGATCGGTGGTGAACTTAAAATTGCGAGTCAACGCTAGCTAATAGCTTGATATCCAAAAATCACCGCGACAAAACTCTTTTGAAAAGTTTTTGAATTTTTTTTTTGAATCAAACTGCTTGCTTTGTCTCAAAAATCGTGGCCCGATGTGGATAAATCGTGCTCCGATTTTTGAATAAGTTTGACTCCCCTGTTGACCAACATCGTAGAATGATTTGAGAAAGTTTATTTTCAGTTATTTATTTACATTTGCAACAAAAACCAATTTGCCTAAGGCAACCCCCATTTACATACGTCCTGAATATTAACGAAATTGCCAAGTAGAAATTAGAATAGTCCATGTGGATTCGAATTAAATTATTACTTCGATACAAACTAGTACACTTGCTAAAATTGTATCAATTTTCGTAAGTATTTCATGTTTCCTTTCAAAATACATGAATGTATCTCAATAACAATCTAGCCTTTCTCATGGTTAATTATTATTGAGACCCTTTAAGTTTTAATCTTATTGTCTCAGTGTTGTACCCTAATTTTGTCCAAGCCTTTTTTTAAAAAAAAGAGAGTCAAAGTCAACAAAAAAAAGGGGGTCAACTTTTTGTTTTCTTTTAAAAAAATAATAATAAATAATAATAAAAGTGTTATTATTATTTATTATCTTTCTTTTTACTTTTTTTCCTTTGTAAAAAAGTTTTATTATTATTTATCTTTATTTTTATTATTATTTCTTTTATTATTATTATTACTTTTATTATTTTTATTACTTTTATTGTTTTATGTTTATTTCAAAAAAAGAAGCAAAACAAAAAAAAGAAAAAAAGGAAAGAAACAACAAAAAGAGAAGAAAAGAGGCTGGGCACGTGCCCAGCACACTTCTTCAGACCCAGAAGAAGAAAAGAAAAGAAAGAGGAAGCACGTGCAAGGCACACGCCTTCAGACACAAAGGAAAGAAGGAAAAGAAGCCAAGCCAGGCACGTGCCCAGCACATGCTTTCAGAAGCAAGTGGCTGCCCCTGGGCAGCACTTCTTCTCCCCCAATTTCCTGCGCCCTGACCTGCAGTTTCCAGCACACAACCTTTCATGCATTTCTTCCCTCTCATCCTTTATCAAAACCAGTCAATTTAAGCTGCAAAACAGCTTGCCCAGGTTTTGAAATGGCTGACCTTGTTCCAGCATTTCTTCCTTCTTCTGTGTGCAGCATCCTTTTCCATTGTTTCTCCCCAAGCTCTGCACAGACAGCACACTACTCTTCCTGTTTGTCTTCTCAAATTTTCAAAGATCAATCCCAAAGGGCATCACAAGTTGCAACCTGCACTCTGTTTTCATTGAGCCCAGCAATTCCTGTCAAAATCAGCCTCAATTGGTTCTGAATTAAGCCAAAGTCTTCACCATGATCACAAGGCAAGGTCACTTCCTTCCTTTTGCATTAAATGCTAGCCAAATGTCCTGGTCATAGCCCACAAAACAGCCTTGTTTTAGGGATTTGTCATGATTACAATTGATCATCTTTACCTATATAAGAAGCACAATGCTGAAGGATTGAGGACAGTTTTCTTTGCTAAAAATTGACAGTTCTTTTGATACAGAATTCTCACACAATCTCAAGAGCAATCAATTCAGTTTTAAACACCCAGTTTTAACAGAGTTTTTACACAGTTTGTTCAACACAATTCAAATCTAATCCTAGAGCAATTCAACAGTTTGTTTTAGAGAGATTTAGAGCAACTCAGAACCAAAAGGAATAGCCAAAATTCCCAATAACCTGAGAAAGCCAGAAGCACTGTTTTCTGTTTCCTTCTTTCACAAACCATCACAAAGTGATCAAACAATCCAAACAGCCACTAAACCTCATACAAAAAGTGAAGAACAATAGCAAAATGCTATTGTTATTGCTGTTCTTATTCCTCATCATTCCCAGCTTTGCAAAAACATCAATCATTCAAAGCCCTTTGCATTTTCTTGCATCCTAAGCCTTAGCTAGGAATTTGTAAGTCATTCTGCTTTTTATCTTTCATTTGTATTGCTGTTTGCATTTGTGCTGCTGTCCCTATTGATTCAGCATCCATTTTCTGCATTATTAGTGGTTTTTAATTCATTTTGAACTGAAAACATCTTTTAAAAAACCTCAAAGAAATCCCAAAGTGTGCAAAACACCAAAACAGAAGTGGTATACTTCTTTTTCTAACCAAATTCGAAAGTTTTTCACCCCTTTGAGGTTCTGAAATCAGTTCAGAAGCAGCTTCTGAACAGTGCTTCAGACCCTGAACTTCAGAGTCTGAACAGTGCTTCTGAAGTTCAGAGTCTGAACAGTGCTTCTGAAGTTTAGAGTCTGAGGGTCAACAAAAGTCAACGTCTGAACAGTGCGTCTGATGAACAGTGAGTCTGAGGGTCAACAAAAAGTCAACGTCTGAACAGTGCGTCTGAACAGTACTTCAGATTCTGAAATTCAGCTTCTGAAGTACTGTTCACTCAGACTCTGAAATTCAGCTTCTGAAGCACTTCTGGGCATTTTTAAGGTTCAGAAGCAGCTTCTGGGCATATTTTTAAGGTTCAGAACTTGACTTTCCTTTTGAACTCTTTTTGAAAAAGGTTTAAAACTCATTTTTTCCAAATTATAACAAGTGTTTTTTTGCTCTTATTTGGAATTTAACAAACTTGAACAACAAACCTTGTTCATTGAATTTCAAAGACAAACTTTAACAACAAACCTTGTTCATTGAGTTTCAAAAACAAACTTGAACAACAATTTTTGTTCATTGAGTTTCAATAAAAAAGCTTGAACAACAAACTTGTTCATTTTTCATAAGCTTGAACAACAAACTTGTTCATAAGTTTCAACAACAAATTTGAACAACAAAATTGTTCTTAAGTTTTGAACCAAGTGTTTTTGCTCTTATTTGGGATTTCTTAAGTTTCAACAACAAACTTGAGTGAAAAAGGAATGGTTTGACGTATGTCTTTCCATTCCCCGATTGAACAAACACTTGACGTATGTCTCGTTGTTTGGACAATCGTCATTTTTTTCAAACTTCATCAAAAATACATTTTAAGTTTCATCAATAAACTAGAATGAAAAAGGAATGGTTTGACGTATGTCTCTCCATTCCCCGGTTGCACGAATACTTGACGTATGTCTCGTTGTTCGGACAATCGTCATTCTATTTTCAAAACATAAAACAAATCCAAATCAAACCCTTTCTTGGTCCCCAGTGACCAATTGAACCTTTTCTTGGTCCCCCGTGACCAATTGAACCTTTTCTTGGTCCCCCGTGGCCAATTGAACCTTTTCTTGACTCCCCGTAGTCAATTGCACCTTTTCTTGGTCCCCCGTGACCAATTGAATCAATCTTTGGCCCCCCGTAGTCAATTGAACCTTTTCTTGGTCCCCCGTTGTAGTACCCCAATTTGTCCTAAGCCTTTTAAAAAACAAAAAAAAATCAAAAAAAAAATAATCAAAGAGGGGAAAAAGTCAAAGTCAACAAAAAAGTCAACATTTCAAAAATGATGACTTCGCAGTGCGAAGCTCACTTCGCACTGCGAAGTCTGCAATTTTTCTGCAGATTTTTGGTTTCTTTGATTTAATTCCAGAATTTGTTACACATCATTTGCATTATTATTTTAATCAGCATTCATGGCTAATTGGGCTCAGCAAAGCTAGAGTTGAAAGACTTTCCATTAATGCCAAGGAAAGAAGCTTTTTCTTCCAACCTAGCATGTGACAAGCAAGTGGGCTTGCCCTTGGGCAGCTCTTGTCCCTCCCAGGTGACCTGTTAACCACCCCAAGGTTGCCAGCCACCTGCTTGAAGACTTTCTTCCTGCTTGCTCCCCCAAAACCAGTCAAACCCAGCTGGTTTTTCACTTGCAAAAGCCATGATTGCTTGCCCTGTTTTTCAACAGCTTTTCATCCCTCTCACACCAGCCACATGTTGCCTTTTGCATCCCCCAACCTCTGCACATCACAGTGCACGTTTTTATTGTTCAACCATTGAGATTGCAAGGATCAATCCCCAAGCATAGCCAATTGCAATCCAGCCATGTTTCTCATCATTTCTATCCAAAGACCATTGAATTTGTGGCTGAAATCAGTCAAGCCTTTAACCCTTGGCACAAGGCAGGGTTGCCCCTATCCATTAGCATTAAATGCAAAGCCATTTAGCCTGAATTTAGCCCATAAATCAGCTAGGTCCTATGGATTTTCCATCATTGCATTGGATTGCATTTTGGTCTATAAATAGAGATGCAAGGCAAGAGTTCAAGACAACATTCTAAGAGCAATTATTCACAAAGAAACACTACTCATAAACACTTGAAACACTTGAACAACCAGAGAAAACCAATCCAAACACAAAGCATTACAAAGTTCAAAGTTCATCACCAACATTCAAAACCTTTGCAAAAACCTTCAACCAATCCAAGTTCATTGCAGCTGGAGCTTTGCTAAGGATCTCTGTAAGTTTCTAAGTCATTATCTTGCATCTATAATTGTGTTTGCATATCAATTTTGGTTCAAAACCTTTTTGTTCTAAAAACCCCTTTTGAATTTCAAAAGAAATCCCAAGGTTTGCAAAACATCAAAACTGGTTTGTCCAGCCCTTTTCATTGCAAAAACTCAAATCTTTTCACTCTCCTAAAAGGTCCTGAGTGTGTTCAGAAGTTGTTTCTGAACAACAGTTCAGAAACAGCTTCTAAACTCAAAAATTCGCATTGTTCACAGTGCGAAGTCATGGTCGCAGAGCGACCATGACAGAACTCAGAATCTGAGTTTAGGCTCCCAAATGGCCAATTTTTGAGGTTCTAGCCCAAGAGCTCAGAACCTAGGAGTTTTAAAACCCATTTTACTCAAACTTTTTCAAGGATTTCGCATAATATTGGAAAATTAGCAAGTTCGGGTAACACTTTTGTGAATAACTTGCAAGACAAGCTATGTCCACAAACTCTCAAAACAACTTGAACAAACCAGCTATGTTCATCATTTTCTATTCAAACTTGAACAATAAACATTGTTCATGATTTTCAAAACCAAACATGAACATAAGCCGAATTTGTTCGCTTTTCAAAACCGTTCGCAAAACGAGCCGAACTTGTGCGTTTTCTAGCAAAATTGCTAAAACCTCTTCATCTTGGGTTTCAAACCAATTGTTTTGATAAACTTTGGGATTTCTAAGAAATTCAACCAAAAAACTTGAATGAAAAAGGGATGGTGTGACGTATGTCTCTCCATTGCCCCGATTGTACGAATGCGTGACGTATGTCTCGTCGTTCGGACAATCGTCATTCCATTTTCAACGTATCCAACCATACCAAACCAAATCTTGGCCCCTTGTGGTCAATCCGAACCTTTTGGTCCCCCGTGGCCACTAGATTCAATCCCTCGACTCGTTTGAGTCACCTCGGTCAATGTTCGACTCGTTCGAGTCCATTGTACCCGTTCTTGATCCCGTTGGATCAATCGAACAATCCCCCGACTCGTTGGAGTCACTTCGGTCAATGATCGACTCAATCGAGTCCATTGCACCCATTTTGGTCCCATAGCGACCAATTCGAACCCTCTTACCCAACGGACATGCCTTTTAACATTCTAGCGCGATTCATAAACAAACGCTTAATAAGCCTCCCATGCGCGAGCATACAAGCTATACGCTTAATAAGTCTCCCATCCGCGAGCATACAAGCTACGTTTAATCGCAGGAATTCGGTTAAAACATCGTCCATTTAAAATTAACCAACATATGTACGTTTTTCTACCAAAGAACTACGTACGCTTTGAATTCTCCGACTACCGGGAGATACGTAGGAGCAAGATCGACATCTTGTCAAGCGCAATAATAAAAAAAAACTTTCTTTTTCCCTTTCGTTTGTTTTCATCTCTTTCTTCCCCCCTTTATTATATTTTGACATAGATAAGCATGCGCGCAAAACATTTAAAAACATTTTAAGCTTTAGCCAAATAGAAGGTTCCCGTTGAGTACAACGGACGTGAGGGGTGCTAATACCTTCCCCTTGCGTAATCGACTCCCGAACCCGACAATGGTTGCGATGACCAGTCCTTTTCCTCATCGTCAAGGGTTTTATTATTGTTTCCCTTCAAACAAAAAACTTAAGGGTTTATCAACGTTCCCTTTACACAAAAACTTTGGTGGCGACTTCACAAGGCCTTCCGAGCGTCCGCACGCGTCCTTGGAGGATTGCGCGTTTTTAACGAGAGCGCACAGCTGGCGACTTCACTGGGGACCCTTTTCCCACTAGCGAGTCAAGCCTATCCTATTTGGCTTTTAAGCCAATTTTTTTTATTGTATTTACGCGCATGCTTTTATTTTATTCATATATGTCATTCCCGTGCTTTATGTTTATAATTGCTTTATTTTGCTTTATATTCATATCATATATATCAAATGCGGGGGTTACTTGAGCGATGTTACTCCACATTGTTCGGGTTAATGCCGGACGTGTGAGGCTCTCTACCCGAGCTTGAGAAAAAACTAAGTTAGAATGGTGGTTGTGAGCAGAAGCCCGCGTTGACGTATGTCCGTGAGGTAGGATGCCCAACCCCGCTTAGAGGAGATTTTCACGTGGAATTAATTGAAGTCATGTCGACGTATGTCCATAGACAACCCTAATTCCATGTGAAATCTATGACTCTAGGGACCTCTTCTTAGGAAATTTCACCTTTAGAGCCTACACGTGAGGATGGGGGGAATTTCCGAACCTCCGCATATCACCCATTCACATTTGTTGCATTGTGTTTTACTTTATCAGGGGCAATCAACATTTATTTGTTTATTACTTGTTTTTACATGCATAATCATAGTTGGGGATAGGAATGACCAATGTGTTGAGAGGTAGCAAATTTTTTCAAAATTCAAGTACTTCGCAGAGCAAAGGTATCTTCGCACTGCGAAGTTAACTCAGAAGTTCGCAGAGCAAAAGTACTTCGCAGTGCGAAGTACGCGAATTTTGTCAGCTCAGTTTTCAAAATGGCTGACCCTTCATTTACTCCCTCTCAACCACCCATTTCCACTATCCCTTTATCCAACCGTTTTTCTTCTTTTCTTTAACTCTTAAAACTAAAAAAGAAACATTTTTTGTGCCATAACTTCAAAAAAAGGAAAAAACTCTCAAATCTAAAAAAAAAAAGAAGGGGTGAGCATACCCATTTGTAAATCTTCCCTCCATTAATTTTGTGTTATTCTATTCAGAACCAACTACCAGGTATGATTTCCTTTCTTTTTCCTTTGTTTATCTCTAATTCGCATTACAACTGTTTGGGTTTTAGGGTTTCTAATTTTGAAATTCCCATTTTTTAGAGTTTAAGTTCATAATAAGCTGCATTTAGTCCCTAGTTTGCTATATTAGGTTGAGATTTGGTAGGCATGCATCATGGGTATCTGAAACAAGCCTGTTTCTTTCAATTTCCAAGTTTTTTTTGAAAACCCCATTTGCAAAAATTGAAAGAAGGAGAGCTGTTAAGAGTTTCTTTTTGATACCCAGCAATGATTCTGAAGTCGTTTAGTTACATGCATTGTATTTTAGAAGCTTAAACCAGAGGTGTAGGTTAGATTTCTGGGGTTTTGCTGTCATGGTCGCAGAGCAAAGTTCAACTTCGCACTGCGACCGTTTTCTGGGCAACCTAGAATTTTCGAATACCTTCGCACTGCGAACGTGCCTTCGCAGTGCGAAAGAAGCAGAAACAGAACCTTTGTTTCTTCATGCTTCCTTTCCAATTCCATTGATTCCACCCCATATCACCTACAATCATGAATCCTGTTTACTGACTTTGTCCTTTTCAGATGGCACCAAGACCGACAGGAAAATGATTAAGGGGTGAAGCGTCAGGATCTAGACCCCAAGGGGGATTTGACGCCTCTCGCTTCCTAAGCCTCCGGAACCAAGAGAGGTACGAAGAGCTTCTCGACAGGACGTTCTGGGCTGAGAGGCAGTTCATCATAGGCGAGCAGGGCACCTGGCGAGAGTTGGCCCGGTTGATAAACCAGCGCCGTTGGGGAGTTTTGGTGAACCCTCCCCTAAACCTCAATTATGACATTATCCGGGAATTTTACGCAAACGCCATTCCCGTGGATCCGGAGGGAGAGTTCACCTATCAAACCATGGTGCGTGGTCGGATCATTAGATTCGATCGCGATGCCATCAACACTTATCTCCAAAACCCCTTCCAATTAGAGAATGATGAACTTTGTGCTTTCCATAAGCACCAAAACCGTGGTATTTGGAACCACGATCTCTACGCCCAGACCATCTTCCAATCCGGAAAGGGCTATGAGCTCAATGCGGCGGGGCAGCCTACCAGAGCCCTCAAGAACAACCTCACCACCTACGCTCAAGTCATCTTCCACCTTATAGTTCACAATATAAAACCAAAGAGCCATACCTCCTCCACCACCTTGGACGTCACCCCCCTAATCTACTATATCCTCACCAATAAACAAGTAGATGTGGCCAGGGCAATTTTCCAAGAGATTAAGATAGTGGTCGAGAGTGGCATCAAGCCACCGGCCAAGAAGATGTGCCCGCTTGCTTTCCCGGGTCTTATCATGGGACTCTGCCGGGACGCCCGAGTAGCCATCCCTCCTCATGTGTCCGAGACCATAAAGAACCCAATCACAGATGAGTATATCTCCAGACACTGCACAGGGAGGAGAGCGGCGAGGGCACAGCAGCCACGGCCTAGACCTCCACCAGCATCACAGGATCATCACACTTGCACTTTCATAATGGAGCAGATTGCTTCCACTCATCGATACATGACCATGATGCATGATTCCATGTATCGCCTTCAGAGGCAGCTGGGTAGGCCAACAGATCCCGACGATCAGATACCGACACCCGAGATGTTCGCAGCTCATGGTCGTTGGCCCGGGGATAGGCCAGAGTATTCAGAGGGTGGAGGCAGTGGTGCAGCGGCCGGAGGCCAGGGAGGAGATGATGAGGATGATGAGGACGAGGATGATGAGGATGAGGAGACTGAGGATGATGAGGCTCTCACTCCTTGAGTGGCCCCCTTTTTTATGCTTTCTCATGTTTTTGTTGTTTATGTTTATGTTATTTTTCTCGTACACTCTTTAGAAGCTTCCTTTGTTTAATGCTTTGTATCTATATTCGTACTCTTGTTTTGTTGATATTCGAGTACTCTTTCTTTTATTGTTTGGCCTTTACATCATCATCATGCCTGCTTATTTTTAATATGCGTAAATGTCGAAATTTTTGCTATAGATCATTGGTAATGTGAATATGACAAATCTTTCCGCAACGGATTAAGACAAAGTTTTTTAAAAACCATAGACGATTGGTAATGATAAATTTGATTAATTTTCGCAAAGCTAAAATGCATGTCTCCTATTTTTCCATGATTAAACTTGAAAGGAGAATGTGTGTCCCATACCAAGTTATACCATACAATTTGCGTTATTAATATGTTTGTTCTATGAACCATTTAGAACCAGCCAGATGTGAGGAACCCTCAAAAATCATCATAACACATATGCAGGAGACCGACATTTTTGTTTAACTCGATCTTTTTATGTTAAATCTGGATTTTCTTTTTTAATTGCATAAAAGCATTGACATGATCAAGGCATTTGTTTGAATATGAGTAAAAACAATCGACCACAAATAGCCCACCCTGTGAGAAGTGAGTATTTGTTAAACCCCTTCGAGCCTAACAAATCAGAATTGTTAACTATGAACTGCCAACTTTCATAAGCTCAACTGCTTAATGAGATTGCCGGAGTTTGTAAAAAAAAATATATTTTCAGTTCATGGTTAAATCATCACTGAATTCTGATAATTTCCTTTCAATTGTTGAACCCTTAAACCATCATGATTAGTGTCCCTTGCCAAAAGAGGAAGGAACATTCAATTAGGGTATCATCCTGAAATAAGTCGAGGAGAAGAAAAGAGGTTGCAAAAGTCAAGTGACGGTGAATTTCTTAATTG
This sequence comes from Medicago ruthenica, assembly GCA_018208015.1. NCBI lineage: Eukaryota > Viridiplantae > Streptophyta > Magnoliopsida > Fabales > Fabaceae > Medicago > Medicago ruthenica. The sequence goes on along the minus strand of CM031376.1, from coordinate 63,479,709 downwards.
ATCTTGACAACCAAAGAAAAGAAAGGAAGAAAGAAAAGCAAACCAAGAAAAAGAAAAAAAGAAAAGGAAATGAAGGATCGATAAAATCCCAGAGTTGTCAAGATCGAAAGGAAAGCATTTGTAAATCACCAAAAATTTTGATTCGAACAAAAAGGTATAAGTTAGGAAGAATGTTCCCTCTTGCTTGGCCATTTGAATTCAATTTCCCCACATATGACATTTCTTTTGTAACCCAGCCAAATTACAACCCTCAAAGACCTTTTGATCAATGCTTTTATGCTTTTAAGAAACAATAACTAGATGGACACATAACTCGATCGGAATGTTAGCAAACTTGCCGGATGAGTGTTCAATACCCCTCACATTAATATTCAATCTGTTCTTTTACTTAAATGAGTGATAGGTTGGTTCATTGATAGACATGTTATTAACTTGAACTGTACTGTAACATCCCACCTAAGACTCGAATACTTATTAATATTGAGACGATGTATCGGAATGTTTTAAGCAAAGGACAATTTGGTAAATTGTCAGTTAATGGGTTATTTATGTGGCAAGGGTAATATCCCGTTTATAAGTATCAGTTATCAGTATTAGAGGTAATTAACAAGCGTGGCAATTATGTAATTATGTGGCAATGGCAAAATGGAAATTATTTGAAAAGGGAGGATTGTTTAAATTAGAGGGGGGGAAGATATTTTTCATTTCATTTTCCTTCCATTTTTCTTCTTCTCTCACGCCACTCCCTCTCTTCTCAACAATCATCTATCTTCTTCCTCTAATCTTGCCCCAAACATCATGCAAGCATCCTTATGTGATTCTTGAGCCAATTTGGAAGCAAAAGGAGCAAGGAAGAAAAGAAAGGAAAAAGGGCAAGCTAGGGTTTTGGGAGGAATCAAGTTAGGGCCTTGGATTAGAAGCTTAACATGGCACCAGCTATGAAATCAAGGTGAGTTCCCAGGGATTTTAGGATCCCCTTTGTGAGTTTTGATGAGTTTTATGTTTTATGAGCAAATTTGTATTTTTGCTACCCTAATCCCTTTTGCTACTAATTGAAATTCCTGGCAACCTGACTGAAATATGCTGTGCACAATGTTGGCACAACTGTCCGAGCGCGTGTCTACTCAGAACTACAATCAAAATAGCACAACGTAACAAAGCACAAATTAAAAGGAACACAGCGGAAATATAAAGTACACAGTGAGTTTGTTAACCCAGTTCGGAGCAACTCTCCTACTCTGGGGGATACCAATCCAGGAATGATTCCACTATTATAGTTCTAGTGAAAAGACCAACGCAGACACACTACTTGACTTTGCACCTAGACCCTACCAGTGGCAACTCTATCTAGGAACTCCTAGATATGAGACCCCGTCTCAATTCCTACGAACAACACACACAGTATTGTAATCAAACACACAAAACATAAAACACAACCAAGAGAAACACACGCTAATAACACATACTCACTCCGTACTTAAAAGCTTAGGAGTAGCTTACAAATTACAACTCAAAACAAACTCAGTCCTTAGCTTGAATCAGGGAGATACAAGCAAGGCTCACAATTAACAAACAAAACCCTAAAAACCTTAAAACACACGCTTTACTAACACACACGGTTTTTAGTTACCCAACTAGGGTTTGCCTTCGTGAATATATAGCACTGAGATACCACGGGTCTGGGCTTCAAAATAGAGCATGGACATTGACCGGTCCAGCTGAAACAATCTTCTAGAAATAATAAAAAGCTTCCAAATATAGAATGATATCTTGTGGAACAAATAGCAAGGCAAATAAAACTTCAATCAAATCTTCAATCAGATACACGCGCCTTGATCAGCAAGCTAGAGGAAAATAAATCTTCAGGCAAATCTTTGGAAGATTGCGTACATAAATATAAAGCGCTAGCTGGCGCGAAAATCACAAGATACGAAAAGCTGTTCCATATGCTACCGCATCTGTCCAGCATCTGGCTAGTAGATGTTTTTGCAAAATGTAGCCAATCTACAAAAACCCAACAATCTCCCCCTTTGGCAAATTTTGGCTAAAACACTCTAGAGCCAGTACTTTGGAAAACACACAGATAAGATTCCTTCACGTCAACACAGGCACACAACAAGGAAAGAAAAAATCGTAGCATGGAGTGAGATTACTTCAAAGCGAGAAATAGTCAAAGATGGCTTGCAAGTAGAATCAGAGGCATGCACCAGATAACACAAACATCTAGCCTCATAGGAACAACCAGAGAGAAATAAACTCTCATATAGTGGAATCACATAGATAAGGGAAAAAATAAATTTCCACACACAAAGAAACTTAAGAGAGCTCCCCCTCAAAACATGCATGTACCAGTACTCCCCCTCAACACATGTAACCATACATAATACAAGCTTCAAATATCAAATCACGCACACAACCAACAGATAGGGCATAAATCTAATTCATTCTACTCCCCCTTTTTAGCCATAAATTCTGACAAACAACAGATAGGGCATACTCATAGAAAGTGCATAGAGCCATAAAGAGTGCATAGAGACCACAGAGAGTGCATATCACAGACCAGAAGCACTCAAGGTGCATAAGAAATCCAGGGTCTTGGCCAACCAACCAAAACAAACACAAAGAATACAGCAACTGAGAACAGGGAAAACATCAGAATCAGAATTCATCAGAGTCAGCGGAGAACTCCTCAGTATCACCAGCAGAAGCATTATTATTCCCTCCTTCTTCTTCATCCTGCTCACCCTCAGCTTCAGATTCAGCCTTCAAGGCTGCAATTATCCTGTCAATTTTCATCTTCCTAGCTCCAAGAGCCGCACTTGTCTCAGTAAGATCAGCAATCATCTGCTTTCTGGGGAGCACACCAGATGTCCGGACAGAAGTACCAGCTACATCAGCATCATGTGTCTCAGACAGCAAACTGCAATCCAAAGCCATAGGACCAGGCCTCTTGCAGGGCTCATCACTAGCGATCAAAATATCAGGGTGTTGCTGAAGAATAATTCCACACAGGAGGGTAGGAAAAGCAATTGGGAACTTAATGGCAAAAGACTTGGCATGTTCCAAAACTTGATAAAAGATATAAGCTCCATAATCAAAGGGAGACTGAGTCCCTACAGCATAGATAAACTTGGCCAACCCAGATGCAACAGAATTTGAGTGAGTGGTGGGAGTCCAATTTTGAGCACAGATCCTATTCAAAGCAGCATACAAAGGAGACAGTTGAGCAGAAGACAAATGCTTTGGCCAATGTCTAATCTTGTTATCAGTAATTGTCCTGCAGATTGTGTCCTCAGTAACCTCAAGCTCAGGGGTCTCCTCAGTAGACCTCTCAAGATATGCATTGACCACCATAGGAGAAAAATTCACACACCTACCACGAACAAAAACTTTCCTATACTCAGGGTTTCTTGAGTCATCACACTCATCAGAAACATTCACCAAAAACTCCCTGACCAGCTTATCATAACAAGGACCTAAATTCCTCACAGTCTTCATCAAACCAGCAAACTCCAACAAATCAACAAGCTTTTGACACTTGAACACATCTTCTTTAAGATTTCTTTCTAGACCCAGTCTTCTGTGGTATATGAACTTCCACCTAGAGGAACCATTTTCCAAGTGAAAGGAAACATTATCAAGAGGGGCAGGAGGAATAGTCAGAGGAATCTTCATTCCCTTCATTGTTTTTCTGGAAGCCCCACCAGATGTGGCAGCTTCAGGCTCAGCAACCTCAAACTCAGAGTCACTAGAGGGAGGGTCTTTTCTTTTTAAGCTCTTCTTCTTGTGACCACTTTGAGCCACTTTCTTGCTTCCAGCTTTGGGGGGACCATACACAGGTCTCTTCCCAGCCTTTACAGTTTTCTTCTTCCTATCCTTTTCTCCTTCACTAACAACAGTAGCAGATTTTTCAGATTTGCTCTTTGTCCTGCGAGCAACACCAATAGCACCAGTTTCTGCCTGAGGTCTTTCTTCAGGCACAGCTTCCTCAACAACAATAGGGTCAGCACAGTCTAAAATATCAGTCTCAGGATCACCTATAACCTCTCGAGTCTCAGTCCCTTCATCTTCAGACTCTGAGGACTCACTTTCAGCAACACTTACAGAACCAGAAATATTGGGAACCACCACATCAGGCTCCTCTCTAGCTTGTGACAAAGATGCGGGAGCATCTGTCACAGCATTCTTTGAGGCAGGGGAATCAGCAGGTGTCTCAGACACGGCCTCATCAACATCATTCTTTTCACCAGAACCAGCAGTAACATCTTTCTCGATAGGAGAATTCGAAGGATCATCAACTAATTTTTCATCTACCTTAGGATTATCAGAACCTAGGGTTTCGGTCATGGCTACAGTACTCGCAACAGCAACATTTTCAGATTCAGTGACAGAAGGTTCAGCATGTGGTTCAACAACCGTCGATACAAAAGGGTTGTCCTTAAGGTACAGATCATCCATACTAAGACCTACTCTTTGAACAGCAGGAGTGGCAGAAGATTTACCTTTTGATTTTGATCTGGTGTTCACAGCGGTTGAGGAGGCAGCCTTGCTAGATTTGGCAGGTGTCTTTCTTCGTGGTGCAGATGCCCTAGTGCGACGCTTCTTTGTAGGGGCGCTAGGGATAGTGGTGAGAGGTTGCGCATCTGTGATGATGGCTTCAGCAGCTTGATCATGTGTAGTTTGATGAGAAGAAGAATCAGCCATGGCGACGATTTGGAATGTGAGAGTATGAGAAGTGAATGAATTTTGAATGAAGGTGTGCGCGGTAAGAGAGGCAATGAGAGGTTGAGAGAAGTTAAGACAAAGATAATGATGATAACGTGCAAGAGTTTTGAAAAAGGCAAGTGTGCAATAACCTCCTTGAGTGACGTGCAATAAGCGGTTGACAAGGGAAAAAATAATAGCTGCACGCCCCTTGCACATTAATTGCTACAATTCTTCAACTAAGCATATCCCCAACTTCCGTCTTAATTTTTCAAATTGATTTGCATCAAGGGCTTTGGTAAAAATATCTGCTAATTGCTCTTCAGTTGGAACATGTTCAAGAGTAACAATTTTGTCTTCAACAAGATCCCTTATAAAATGATGTCTAATGTCAATGTGTTTGGTCCTGCTATGTTGAATAGGATTTTTGGAGATATTAATTGCACTCAGATTGTCACAATATAATGTCATAGCATCTGTCTTGACATTGTACTCACTCAGCATCTGTCTCATCCACAACAATTGAGAACAACTACTACCAGCTGCTATGTATTCAGCTTCAGCTGTAGACAAAGAAATGCAATTTTGCTTCTTACTGAACCAGGATATAAGGTTGTTGCCTAGAAAGAAACATCCACCAGAGGTACTTTTCCTATCATCTGCACTTCCAGCCCAGTCAGCATCACAATATCCAAACAACACAGTGCTTTCCCCATGAGAATACAACATACCATAATCACTAGTACCATTCACATACTTCAGAATTCTCTTTACCTGAGTCAGATGACTCATTTTTGGTTCAGCTTGGTACCTGGCACACACTCCAACTGCAAAGGTAATATCTGGCCTACTTGCTGTAAGATATAGAAGACTTCCTATCATACTCCTATACATGCTTTGGTCAACATCCACACCTTTCTCATCCTTTGATAATTTTACATGTGTGGGAGCAGGAGTCCTTTTATGAGCAGCATTTTCCATCCCAAATTTCTTGACTATATTTCTAGCATACTTACTTTGAGAGATAAATATAGTATCTTCCATTTGTTTCACTTGAAGACCAAGAAAGAACTTTAGCTCACCTACAAGACTCATCTCAAATTCAGATTGCATTTGCTGAACAAAATGCTCTATCATCTGGTCAGACATTCCTCCAAAGACTATGTCATCTACATATATTTGAGCAATCATCAACTGTCCATTTTCATCTTTCACAAACAAGGTCTTGTCATTTCCTCCCTTCCTATAGCCATGGTTGATTAGAAACTCAGCAAGTCTCTCATACCAAGCTCTAGGAGCTTGCTTCAGGCCATATAGAGCTTTCTTCAATTTGTACACATGGTTTGGAAAACTAGGATCAATGAAGCCTTTAGGCTGTTCCACATAAACCTCTTCATTTAAGTACCCATTGAGAAAAGCACTCTTGACATCCATCTGATACAACTTGAATTTTAGTATGCATGCAATTCCAAGTAACAACCTAATGGATTCCAACCTAGCTACAGGAGCAAAAGTCTCATCAAAGTCTACCCCTTCAATTTGAGAATATCCTTGTGCAACCAGTCTAGCTTTGTTTCTAGTGATAGTACCATTTTCATCAGACTTGTTTTTATAAACCCACTTGGTACCTATAACATTCACATTATCTGGTCTAGGAACTAGGTCCCACACATTACTTCTCTTGAACTGAGTTAATTCTTCTTGCATAGCATTTATCCAGAACTCATCTGTTAGAGCTTCCTTAACATTCTTTGGTTCAAGTTTAGATATAAAGCAAGAATTTGATACCTCATCATAGTTCCTTCTAGTTGTGATCCCTTGGTTAGGATCGCCAATGACTTGATCTATGGGATGATTTTTCTGAACTCTGATAGATGGTCCTTTGTTGGGAGCAGTCTTCTCTGGGCCAGTTACTTCAGAATCTTGCTTATCACTTGCTTCATCTACTTTCTTCACTTCCTGTTGGTCAGATGCTGCGTCAAATGTAGCATCATCTGGCATCGCATTATTTCCTTCATCATCTACAACAACATTTATGGATTCCATCACTGTCTTGGTTCTGGAGTTGTATACTCTATAGGCTCTGCTGTTTGAAGAATAGCCTAGAAAGATTCCCTCTTCACTTTTAGCATCCATCTTTCTTCTTGGTTCCCTGTCAGCTAGAATATAACACTTACTACCAAACACATGAAAGTGCTTCACTGTTGGCTTCCTGTCCTTCCATAGCTCGTACAAGGTTGTAGATGTACCTTTTCTCAAAGTCACTCTATTATGAATATAGCAGGCTGTGTTCATGGCTTCAGCCCAAAAGAAAAATGGCAGCTTCTTTGCATGTAGCATAACCCTAGCAGATTCTTGCAAAGTCCTGTTCTTTCTCTCTACTATCCCATTTTGTTGAGGAGTAATGGGTGCAGAGAACTCATGAAATATTCCTTCAGAAATACAGAAATCAGAGAACTTACCATTCTCAAACTCCTTCCCATGGTCACTTCTGATTCTAACAATTCCACAATCCTTTTCTCTCTGAAGTTGTAAGCAAAGATCCTTGAATTTTTCAAAAGTGTCTGATTTCTCCTTAATGAAATTTATCCAAGTGTATCTAGAAAAATCATCAACAACAACAAAAGCATACTTCTTACCACCTAGGCTTTCGACTTGCATGGGTCCCATTAAGTCCATGTGCAATAGCTCAAGAACTCTGGATGTGGACAGATGTTGCAGCTTCTGGTGAGGCATCTTGGTCTGTTTTCCTATCTGGCATTCTCCACATATACTTCCTTCCTGAATTTGGAGTTTTGGCAAACCTCTGATGGCTCCTTCAGCAATAGCTTTCTTCATGCTTCTGAGATTCAGATGTCCAAGCTTTTGGTGCCATAGCTTAACTTCATCTTCTTTGGTTATTAGACAATTAGATAACTTTGCTTTATCTTGAGAGACCCACAAGTAGCAATTGTCCTTTGATCTAACACCTTTCATCAGGATGTCCCCTTCACTGTTAGCCACTAAGCATTCACTCTTAGTAAAGTTGACCTTCATTCCTTGATCGCACAGTTGACTAATACTAATTAAGTTTGCAGTTAATCCTTTCACAAGAAGCACCTTATCAAGTTTGGGTAGACCCTCTTCCACAAGATTTCCTACACCCTTGATTTCTCCTTTGGCTCCATCTCCAAAAGTCACAAAACTTGTAGCATAAGGCTTAACATTAGTCAAATAATTTTTATCACCAGTCATATGTCTGGAACATCCACTGTCAAAGTACCAATCATTTCTGGATGACACTCTCAGAGATGTATGAGCAATTTGAGCAATCTCATCAGCTTCTGGTTCTATTTTCCTCGGATCCATAGTGTTGCTTGTGAAATTATCAGTTTTTTGCTTCCACTGCTTCTTGGTGATCTTTACTATGGGATCAGGTCTTGGTGAATGGGTCCTGTCTGGGTAACCATGTAATTTGAAACAGAAAGGTCTAATATGTCCTTTTCTTCCACAGTAGTGACATACCCAACTGTAATTCCTTCCTTTTGATCTGGGCCTATATCCAGATGCCTGTTGTCTCACCTGATGCTGGGGCATCTGTCTTGACATAGTATGATCATGAGTATTAACCGGTGCCACAAATTGTCTTGCTGGTAATTGTTTCTGCTGAGGCATGGAACTGTAGTCAAACCCAATACCTTTAGAGTCTCCAGGTTTCTGTCCTATTCCCAAAATTTCGTCTAAAGCATCAGTACCTTTGTTCATCATCCGCAGTTGCTTGTTCATATTGCCAATCTTGGAAGTAAGTAAGATAACCTCATCATTGAGGTCTGAGTTTATTTTCAGAAGTTTGTCTTTCTCAGCTTGCAAGAGAGTAATGGTCCTCTTTTGTTTTTCTAAAGTTCTACAAACTTCCTCACTTTTGAGATACAGCTCCTTATAGGAATCAGCCAATTCATCGTACGTTACCTCTTCATCACTAGATTCATGGTCAGATGTGCACACTCCAGTCAAGGCATTCACATGTTTTGCAGCTTCAGATTCTTCTTCTGATTCATCCTCATCCGTCCAAGACACATTCATCACCTTCTTTTGTTTCTTCAGATACGTTGCACACTCAGTTCTGATGTGACCAAACCCTTCGCATTCATGACATTGCACCCCTTTGCTTTGATTAATTTTGTCATCAGTTCTAGGTTTCCTCTGATTGTTGACATTTTTAAAGATGCTGCGACTGTTGTCCGGAGCATTTGTCCTAGGGCGTCTGTCCATCCTCTTCACAACTTTATTAAATTGTTTGCCCAACATCACAATATCTTCAGAGATGCTCTCATCAGTATCTAAATTACTCTCCACATCATCTTCATCAGTGTTGGAGATGAAAGCAATGTTCTTGTCTTTCTTTTCAGATCTTTCATTAACCTTTAATTCAAAAGTTTGAAGAGATCCAATCAACTCATCAACTTTCATATTTCCAATATCTTGGGCCTCCTCAATAGCACATACTTTCATATCAAATTTCTTAGGCAGGGACCTGAGAATTTTGCTTACCAGTTTTTCATCAGATATCTTTTCTCCCAAGGATTCAAATGTGTTAGCATATTCTAGCACATTCATGTGAAAGTCATGAATACTCTCTCCTTCTTTCATTCTCAAATTCTCAAACTGTGTTGTTAGCATTTGTAGCCTTGACTTCTTGACCTTTTGAGTACCTTCATGAGCTGTTCTTAGGATATCCCAAGCTTCCTTGGCAATAGTACATTGTTTAATCAACCTGAACATGTTTTTGTCAACACCATTAAACAAAGCATTCAGGGCTTTAGAGTTTCCAATAGCTGCAGTGTCTTCTTCTGTAGACCACTCCTCTTCTGGTTTCAACTCATCAGTATCAACATTATTCGCATCTTTTATTTTAGGAGGAACCCATGCCTTGATCACAGCCTTCCAAGCTCTGCTGTCTAGAGATTTCAAAAAAGCTGTCATACGTGATTTCCAAATGTCATAGTTCGACCCATCCAACAAGGGTGGTCTGTTCACCAGTCCTCCTTCTTTATCCATTGAGCCAGAAACTTCTTTCCCTGGAGCTCACCCACACAGAACAGGGTGCCTGCTCTGATGCCAATTGAAATTCCTGGCAACCTGACTGAAATATGCTGTGCACAATGTTGGCACAACTGTCCGAGCGCGTGTCTACTCAGAACTACAATCAAAATAGCACAACGTAACAAAGCACAAATTAAAAGGAACACAGCGGAAATATAAAGTACACAGTGAGTTTGTTAACCCAGTTCGGAGCAACTCTCCTACTCTGGGGGATACCAATCCAGGAATGATTCCACTATTATAGTTCTAGTGAAAAGACCAACGCAGACACACTACTTGACTTTGCACCTAGACCCTACCAGTGGCAACTCTATCTAGGAACTCCTAGATATGAGACCCCGTCTCAATTCCTACGAACAACACACACAGTATTGTAATCAAACACACAAAACATAAAACACAACCAAGAGAAACACACGCTAATAACACATACTCACTCCGTACTTAAAAGCTTAGGAGTAGCTTACAAATTACAACTCAAAACAAACTCAGTCCTTAGCTTGAATCAGGGAGATACAAGCAAGGCTCACAATTAACAAACAAAACCCTAAAAACCTTAAAACACACGCTTTACTAACACACACGGTTTTTAGTTACCCAACTAGGGTTTGCCTTCGTGAATATATAGCACTGAGATACCACGGGTCTGGGCTTCAAAATAGAGCATGGACATTGACCGGTCCAGCTGAAACAATCTTCTAGAAATAATAAAAAGCTTCCAAATATAGAATGATATCTTGTGGAACAAATAGCAAGGCAAATAAAACTTCAATCAAATCTTCAATCAGATACACGCGCCTTGATCAGCAAGCTAGAGGAAAATAAATCTTCAGGCAAATCTTTGGAAGATTGCGTACATAAATATAAAGCGCTAGCTGGCGCGAAAATCACAAGATACGAAAAGCTGTTCCATATGCTACCGCATCTGTCCAGCATCTGGCTAGTAGATGTTTTTGCAAAATGTAGCCAATCTACAAAAACCCAACACTAATTCCTTGTTCAAATCTGTTTTAATCAACCAATTCATAGTTGTAAATCATTCCTTATGTTGTTATAGTGCCTGAGTATGTTTAGATATGTCAAAAATGGTAGAAAATCATGTTTTGAACCAGTCCTGAACTGTCATTTTCGCCGGGCGACCTCGGGGCGATCGTGCAGTTACTGTTTGGCAAGTCTTCACTGCCTACCTTCGCCCAGCGAAGTGGATTTCGCCCAGCGAAAATGGACAGGCATTTCATGTCTTTTCCGCTTCGTTCTGTGACCTGTGTACGCGTCAGGCGAGGCTTTTGGTAACCATTTTCAAAGAAAACCTTATTTTATAAGAAAAACACCATTGTGACATATCCGAAGGCACATAACATATACAGAATGAATGAACAAGGGTTTAGTGACGCAATAGGAGTATAAGGGTTAAGTGAATAGACAATCCTAGGATGGCAAAGCATTAGAGATGCAAGAATAGAAGTTATTTAAGCTATGGAACATTTCCAACAATTAAGTGATGGCTTATGATAACGATAAGCCTATGATCATAGATTCATATGATATAGATTGAGAGATTAGTTTCCTTAAGAAATGCATTAAGTATGCATAAGCTTATAGTAAATTGTTAGACGTACTTTCAAGTACATAAGTTAAGAAATTATGAGAATGAGAATGCACCTAAGGTAGTATGATTAAGATGCACTCAATTTAGCGTGCGTATGCACAAGAATGATATATGCTTATAGTTAAGAACCTATTTATAGGTTAGGTATTTAAGAATGAATACTCAAAGATGCATCAGATATGCATAAGTTAAGTTATACATTATATGTATATATATGTTTAAAGAATAAGAACAAATTATTAAGATGGCTTGATGTGTCTCTCGTATGCTCGCTAGTTAGTATACGAGGGGTTCCTGTGAAGTTACCGCCTTTAATGGCAGCCGGAACGGTGAAGTTACCGCTCGTGAGGGCAGCTACACATCCAAGTCTAAAGTTAATGTGTCTCCTGTCTGCTCGTCAGTTAGTATACAGGGGGTCCCCGTGAAGTTACCGCCTTAAATGGCAGCTGGGACGGTGAAGTTACCGCTCGCGAGAGCAGCCACACAAAGATAAGAGGAGTCCGGTGTTAGCCTGATATGATAGGAATTTTCACCGGTAAGAAGGGAGATGTACTTCGGGGTTACTCCACCCGGATGCACTCCGTAAAATGAACCAAGATAATGCATTGTTTGTTCAACCCTAACTTCTAACTTAACGTGATATGAAAGATGATACGAATATGATATGAATATGTATACTTTATATGTAATACGAGACATGATGAATAGTTCCTAGTGAACGAGATGTGATCATAGGATGTCCCCAAGATCACTACGTCTAAGACTAAGATAAGAATAGAATATGAAATGCATAAGATAAAGACAAGTAGCGATCCTAGGTTTCCCCTTGATCGCGAAATAAGTAAAGATAAGACTTGGCGATCATAGGTATCCCCAAGATCGCCGAGGTAGGCACGGCGACCCTAGGTTTCCCGAGGTTGCCAACAGTAGGTAGGGTAGGAGCTCACTGAGACATTATGTCTCATCCCTATCCTTCTGGTGCAGGTTCTCGGGTGATTAAGAGATGTTCATGATGCTATTCTCCAAGAAGACGCTGGATGGAGTGCAGTTGCTCGGTGAAGACAAGCTCAGAAGGTTGATAGATTTTATATATGTATATGAACATGTATTGTATGATATTTGTATATGTATGTAAACGAGCAAATTGTACTCATTCAGTGGTTTGTATATATATTAATTATTGTAAATTTTAATGTATCCGATATCAGATTAATACGCATGCTAAATATTCTAGATAATTTAGTATGGGTGTTACAATTGGTATCAGAGCAGGTCGATTCAGACCGTGCCTTGGGTCATTAAAGTTTCAATAAACGTAGTGGGACCATTGGGTTCCGGATGTTGTTCTAAAGGTCACATCTAGTTGAGCCTGATCAACTCAGTCTAGTATGTGACAGTTAGGATAAATGTCTGAGAGCTGAATGTGACCAAGGAGGAATGAAGTGTATGAAGGGCGAAGATTAAGGTGACAGAATTTTAAGACGGAATTGGCGAAGAAGTATTCATGCCAATGGTGGCCCTCAAACTGTAAAGTAACGAAGCCTGATAGTGGCAAGGTCTTAAAGACATAAGGGATATTTAACAGTGAGGTGAAGCGCCTCAACCCAGTTGGACGCATCGTTGGACGATGCCTTGTATGCGGAAGACGTAAGGATTAAGGAATCATGGAATGCTCTAGGATATGACATGGAACCTTGACGGAAACCGCAGATTGAGAATTTAAAGTGAAGTGTGGACTAAGTAACAATTTTGAGTACAGAGTTGAAGAATCGAACTTGAATCGGATGAGATTTTAATGTCCGGACAGTTAAGAGAATTAATTATGGATTACGTGAGTTATTTGGACAGATGACACTAACCACTCAAGTTTGGTTATTGAGTATGAATCACAAGTAAGTTTGACCCCATCAGATCAGCCACGTCTCCGAACCAGATTTGTGAAATAAGAAGAGGAGATGATATGCAGCCTAAGAACTAAGATGGATGAATTAGTAGTAACAATAAGACTCGTTGCACTTCAAAGCGTGAAACAAATTTTTGGATGTGTCCTAATGGTAAGAAGATTAGAAGTAAGATAAGCTAGACTGGAATTTAGTACGTTGATGGACGAATTAAGTTGAACACTCTTGATTAGACGAACAGTATTGAATTTCCTTGATTGGTTAAAGAAGGCAAGTTCAAGATAACACAAGGTTATAGTAGACCAGTGTTGAAGGATGATCGGGTTTTCAGCCGAGAATTAAGTTGAGATTTTAATATACGGCGGATCGTCTTGAACATGAAAGGTTAAGATTGTGGTTAATGTTAATGAGTTTTAAGTTTACAACTGATGAGTTTCCTTCTACAGTTATTCTAGAAGCTGAAAGAGGTCACCTCGTGTTGATAAGTTTCCGAGGGCGGCAATAAGGCATAGATTTGAATTGTGAATATAATAACGAGTTACTGGAGGAATCCAATAGATAATGATAAGTGCCGAAGTTTAAGATCGATGAATCGGGTACTCGAAGAAACGCAACCTATGTTGGGCGTTCTAGAGAACCGGTAAGAATTTGGAACTTTTCAGGACGGATTGTTCCATAGAAACTCGAGGGTAACTTAAGGGACATGATAGAGCTAAGGAGACCAAAGTTGTCCCAGGAAGATTATGGATATGAAATCATTACGGATAAAGAAAGAGCGAATAGTAACAAGACTCAAATGAAAGATATGAACCTTCAGAAGCTATAAGTGTTTTTTTTTTTGAAGTTGCCACAAATGGATGTACATAAATTTAAGCTGCCTCAGGTATTTTTCCAGTTGGGTTTTTGCAATGTTTAATGATTATACATGAAGAGCTGACCAAGAGAAATGGTAACGTCAGACAAATTTGTTACAGTGATTACAAAGTGTTAGAGTAAAAGGATTGATCGATGGAATTTTATGTGACAATAGTGAAGCCTTCCTCCGATGCTAACTCGAGTGATAAAAATCAGAGTGGCGCAGCGGAGTGGTAATCCAAGAATGATATAATGAACAACGCTAAGCTGAGGCTTAAAGTATGAGAAGATGTTAAGTGTTTAATTCCTATTATACGGGATAGTAGTAAGTAGAGACGACTTGAACGTATCACGAGTTCTAATGGAAGATTTCGGAAGTTAAGTTGAGGAATACTTCGAACCTCGAACCCATGAGAAATGGAATATCGAAATAGTTTAAGAATATATGGTAAGGAATAAGAAGGAAGTGGTTCTAGCGCATTAAGTTTAAAAACATTGGAAGTTATTCCTGAAATGGTAGTTCAGCTATTTTAGCTCAGTAACATCAAGTATACTTGAAGAATAAGTTTAGTATAAAGAGAATTGAGCATGAGATAGTAGCAGTGCAGGTTGCACACGTAAGATGAAATTGGTGAGTTTGAAGCATTGGTCATAAGCAACAATGCAGTGGCGAATGAGTTTAATTTCATGTTGTACCCATGTCATGTTAACCTATCTTAGCTGAAGATTTTGGAAAGTCTTGAACTTAATGTTCACCAGTAAAGGACGGAGAACTTTTACGCAGATTAAAAGTTATTCGTAGTTCATGGTAAAGGGCTACGTAATTTCAAGTTATGACTAAAGGATTAGAGACTAAGTGTACTATTTGGGTAGCAATCAAGTAGAGTTTTCTGTAGAAAATAAGGATTTTGAATTCGACGTCCAGAACGAGAAATAAGTTTGTGATGCCAGTGGATTGAAACCATAAATTTACATTATAGGTTGTTGTGTACTTAAGAATAAACATGAGTAACATTGGCGGGGCAAACCTGGCAAGCCAGTTGAAAGGCAAATCCCGGATGTTACGAGATGAGTTAAGAGTAAGGAAAGATTTCCAATCGATGTAGTAGTGTCTCAAATATGTTAAGATTAAGAATGACGTCCCGTTAATCGGACAAAGATGAGGTAATGTAAAGTGTACACGTGCCCGCTTATGTATGTAAGTTTTATGCTATGAAATATATTATATAAGGATATGTGCGACGACTTAAGCCACTCATCACTTGGACTAAACCCTATAAGTTTGGGATTATTGGTGTAGGAAACATTTATGCTACGACAAGAAAACGAAAATAAGTTGTGACAAGAACGATGGGAGATTGGCAAACTCCTAGTATGAAGGATGATTCCTAAATTATTAAGATAAGTAACGTCGTAGATCTATCGAAGCAGAACGCGGGTAATCAGTAAGATTTCGCGAGACTTTGAGGAATTCCGTGATGGAAGCAATGATTAAGATTATGGAAAGTAATACACCAAGATGCCTCCTCCTTGTATTTGTATAATGGAGATAGCGCGGTACTTTTACTCTCATCAAAGAATGGTATATTTATGGTAAAACCATATATGTAGGATGCCGATGTATAAGGCAAAGATCGAATATAAGAATTCAATGGAATCGTCGAGGATAATAAGAATGTCCAATGTCGTCAAAGTAAGATTACACGGACTATAACGAGATTATAAGATTCAGCACAAGTATTAGGATTGGATAACTCTAGTTGAGATTTACGAGAAGTGTATGAAACAAGGATATGGACAGCAAGTTGGATGCGACGGTTTGGATAACCTCATATTCTACTACGCAAGAAAAGTGTAATACACATCAGGCGCTCGGATAACGAAAAGATTGTCGAATACCTTCGACTTATAGAGTTGAAAATCTAAGGGATTCCGATAAGTAATTCATTTATGATAGTGGATTCTAAATTTCGAGGACGAAATTTCTTTAAGGGGGGTAGATTGTAACATCCCACCTAAGACTCGAATACTTATTAATATTGAGACGATGTATCGGAATGTTTTAAGCAAAGGACAATTTGGTAAATTGTCAGTTAATGGGTTATTTATGTGGCAAGGGTAATATCCCGTTTATAAGTATCAGTTATCAGTATTAGAGGTAATTAACAAGCGTGGCAATTATGTAATTATGTGGCAATGGCAAAATGGAAATTATTTGAAAAGGGAGGATTGTTTAAATTAGAGGGGGGGAAGATATTTTTCATTTCATTTTCCTTCCATTTTTCTTCTTCTCTCACGCCACTCCCTCTCTTCTCAACAATCATCTATCTTCTTCCTCTAATCTTGCCCCAAACATCATGCAAGCATCCTTATGTGATTCTTGAGCCAATTTGGAAGCAAAAGGAGCAAGGAAGAAAAGAAAGGAAAAAGGGCAAGCTAGGGTTTTGGGAGGAATCAAGTTAGGGCCTTGGATTAGAAGCTTAACATGGCACCAGCTATGAAATCAAGGTGAGTTCCCAGGGATTTTAGGATCCCCTTTGTGAGTTTTGATGAGTTTTATGTTTTATGAGCAAATTTGTATTTTTGCTACCCTAATCCCTTTTGCTACTAATTCCTTGTTCAAATCTGTTTTAATCAACCAATTCATAGTTGTAAATCATTCCTTATGTTGTTATAGTGCCTGAGTATGTTTAGATATGTCAAAAATGGTAGAAAATCATGTTTTGAACCAGTCCTGAACTGTCATTTTCGCCGGGCGACCTCGGGGCGATCGTGCAGTTACTGTTTGGCAAGTCTTCACTGCCTACCTTCGCCCAGCGAAGTGGATTTCGCCCAGCGAAAATGGACAGGCATTTCATGTCTTTTCCGCTTCGTTCTGTGACCTGTGTACGCGTCAGGCGAGGCTTTTGGTAACCATTTTCAAAGAAAACCTTATTTTATAAGAAAAACACCATTGTGACATATCCGAAGGCACATAACATATACAGAATGAATGAACAAGGGTTTAGTGACGCAATAGGAGTATAAGGGTTAAGTGAATAGACAATCCTAGGATGGCAAAGCATTAGAGATGCAAGAATAGAAGTTATTTAAGCTATGGAACATTTCCAACAATTAAGTGATGGCTTATGATAACGATAAGCCTATGATCATAGATTCATATGATATAGATTGAGAGATTAGTTTCCTTAAGAAATGCATTAAGTATGCATAAGCTTATAGTAAATTGTTAGACGTACTTTCAAGTACATAAGTTAAGAAATTATGAGAATGAGAATGCACCTAAGGTAGTATGATTAAGATGCACTCAATTTAGCGTGCGTATGCACAAGAATGATATATGCTTATAGTTAAGAACCTATTTATAGGTTAGGTATTTAAGAATGAATACTCAAAGATGCATCAGATATGCATAAGTTAAGTTATACATTATATGTATATATATGTTTAAAGAATAAGAACAAATTATTAAGATGGCTTGATGTGTCTCTCGTATGCTCGCTAGTTAGTATACGAGGGGTTCCTGTGAAGTTACCGCCTTTAATGGCAGCCGGAACGGTGAAGTTACCGCTCGTGAGGGCAGCTACACATCCAAGTCTAAAGTTAATGTGTCTCCTGTCTGCTCGTCAGTTAGTATACAGGGGGTCCCCGTGAAGTTACCGCCTTAAATGGCAGCTGGGACGGTGAAGTTACCGCTCGCGAGAGCAGCCACACAAAGATAAGAGGAGTCCGGTGTTAGCCTGATATGATAGGAATTTTCACCGGTAAGAAGGGAGATGTACTTCGGGGTTACTCCACCCGGATGCACTCCGTAAAATGAACCAAGATAATGCATTGTTTGTTCAACCCTAACTTCTAACTTAACGTGATATGAAAGATGATACGAATATGATATGAATATGTATACTTTATATGTAATACGAGACATGATGAATAGTTCCTAGTGAACGAGATGTGATCATAGGATGTCCCCAAGATCACTACGTCTAAGACTAAGATAAGAATAGAATATGAAATGCATAAGATAAAGACAAGTAGCGATCCTAGGTTTCCCCTTGATCGCGAAATAAGTAAAGATAAGACTTGGCGATCATAGGTATCCCCAAGATCGCCGAGGTAGGCACGGCGACCCTAGGTTTCCCGAGGTTGCCAACAGTAGGTAGGGTAGGAGCTCACTGAGACATTATGTCTCATCCCTATCCTTCTGGTGCAGGTTCTCGGGTGATTAAGAGATGTTCATGATGCTATTCTCCAAGAAGACGCTGGATGGAGTGCAGTTGCTCGGTGAAGACAAGCTCAGAAGGTTGATAGATTTTATATATGTATATGAACATGTATTGTATGATATTTGTATATGTATGTAAACGAGCAAATTGTACTCATTCAGTGGTTTGTATATATATTAATTATTGTAAATTTTAATGTATCCGATATCAGATTAATACGCATGCTAAATATTCTAGATAATTTAGTATGGGTGTTACAATTGGTATCAGAGCAGGTCGATTCAGACCGTGCCTTGGGTCATTAAAGTTTCAATAAACGTAGTGGGACCATTGGGTTCCGGATGTTGTTCTAAAGGTCACATCTAGTTGAGCCTGATCAACTCAGTCTAGTATGTGACAGTTAGGATAAATGTCTGAGAGCTGAATGTGACCAAGGAGGAATGAAGTGTATGAAGGGCGAAGATTAAGGTGACAGAATTTTAAGACGGAATTGGCGAAGAAGTATTCATGCCAATGGTGGCCCTCAAACTGTAAAGTAACGAAGCCTGATAGTGGCAAGGTCTTAAAGACATAAGGGATATTTAACAGTGAGGTGAAGCGCCTCAACCCAGTTGGACGCATCGTTGGACGATGCCTTGTATGCGGAAGACGTAAGGATTAAGGAATCATGGAATGCTCTAGGATATGACATGGAACCTTGACGGAAACCGCAGATTGAGAATTTAAAGTGAAGTGTGGACTAAGTAACAATTTTGAGTACAGAGTTGAAGAATCGAACTTGAATCGGATGAGATTTTAATGTCCGGACAGTTAAGAGAATTAATTATGGATTACGTGAGTTATTTGGACAGATGACACTAACCACTCAAGTTTGGTTATTGAGTATGAATCACAAGTAAGTTTGACCCCATCAGATCAGCCACGTCTCCGAACCAGATTTGTGAAATAAGAAGAGGAGATGATATGCAGCCTAAGAACTAAGATGGATGAATTAGTAGTAACAATAAGACTCGTTGCACTTCAAAGCGTGAAACAAATTAGGGACGATTCAAGAAAGATTGGCCAACCAAAGTACAAGCATCCCCAGCGGAATCATCAGTTCCGCTCCCCAGCAGATTAGCACGGTTTGCCCAGCGCATTAACAATCCCCACGAGGTATTTATCCTTTATCAATTATCGCGGCCTTACCCCGTCAATATTCAAATATGTCCCCTGAGACATCATCCCCTTTTGAGGATTACCGAGTGTTTATAATGCAATACCAGTCCCTTTTTTTTATCCCACCGGTCTAATCTTGTCTCATCAAGTTTATCGGTCATACAAGAGGAACAAAATCCCCAATCAGCATATCCCAAACATCCTTCCCATCAAACAAGGCTGGATATCGATCATGCTTCCAAAATGATCCTTATATCCCCATGAAGCCAAACCTTATTGACATTCCCCAGGGAGTCTCAACCCAAAACAAAGAGTCCAATCATCATTGGCGATCACAAACACAAATCCCCAGGAAAAGCCCGACCTTGCTCGGCATCCAATCATAACTCCCAGCATTCAACATGCATCCCGCATATCATGCATAACATAATACATGCATCATATTAATTTCATTCATGCATGCATATCCAAATCAATCATACACATGCATTTCATATTCATGTCATGCATCCTCAGCAAGGATTCTCTAGTGAATATCACATATTCACCAGCATCCATCAACAGTTAAGCAAGTGTTCCCCAGTGAACCTCCTTCACAAACTGTCCCCAATTCCCCAACTGAATTTCCCCAGCAGAAATTCTTGATTGAGTCTATCTCATATCATATTACATTGCATATCATACTGCATAAGGTAACATGAAGCATATCATGCATCAATCATGTTTTCCCTTTTCAACAATCTAAGTACTAGCCCCGCCTAGAGACGATTACACAAAACATCGGGCACCTATTCAGGGTAAGACCATTTCAGCTTAGGTATCGACCTCTAGTGTAAGCGGCTAGATAAGATCACCTTCCTCAGTGTTTCGACCTCTAGTGTAAGCGGCTAGATAAGATCACTTCACCTTAGGTATCGACCTTCAGTGTAAGCGGCTGAATAAGATCACCTTTCCTTAGGTATCGACCTCTAGTGTAAGCGGCTAGATAAGATCACCTTCCTCAATGTTTCGACCTCTAGTGTAAGCGGCTAGATAAGATCATCTTCCTCAGTGTTTCGACCTCTAGTGTAAGCGGCTAGATAAGATCACTTCACCTTAGGTATCGACCTTCAGTGTAAGCGGCTGAATAAGATCACCTTTCCTTAGGGATCGACCTCTAGTGTAAGCGGCTAGATAAGATCACCTTCCTCAGTGTTTCGACCTTCAGTGTAAGCGGCTAAATAAGATCACCTTTCCTTAGGCATCGACCTCTAGTGTAAGCGGCTAGATAAGATCACCTTCCTCAGTGTTTCGACCTTCAGTGTAAGCGGCTGAATAAGATCACTTTATCCCTAGGAATCCACCTCTAGTGCAAGCGGCTAGATAAGATTACCTATTCTCAGTGCTTCGACCTCTAGTGCAAGCGGCTAGATAAGATCACACCCATCCCCAGTGAATCTACCTCCAGTGTTAGCGGCTGGATACGATCAACCTTTATCCCAGTGGATCAACCTTCAGTGTAAGCGGCTGAATAGAACCACTCCATCCTTAGAGATCTACCTCCAGTGTCAGCGGCTGGATATGGTCAACCTTTTACCTTTGTTCATTTTTTTTACATTATGCATAGCAACATTTTCATTTCACTGCAATCTTTTCATTCCACGAAGGACAAAATTCGGGTCCTTCTTTTACTTAATTGATCTTCGCAAAGAGTTCATGAGATGCCCTCGGCACTCACACACTCTATGCAAAGACACAATTAAGTAGGGGCAGCTGTAGTACCCCAATTTTGTCCTAAGCCTTTTAAAAAACAAAAAAAATCAAAAAAAAATGATGACTTCGCAGTGCGAAGTTCACTTCGCACTGCGAAGTCTGCGATTTTTCTGCAGATTTTTGGTTTCTTTGATTTAATTCCAGAATTTGTTACACATCGTTTGCATTATTATTTTAATCAGCATTCATGGCTAATTGGGCTTAGCAAAGCCAGAGTTGAAAGACTTGCCATTAATGCCAAGGAAAGAAGCTTTTTCTTCCAACATAGCATGTGACAAGCAAGTGGGCTTGCCCTTGGGCAGCTCTTGTCCCTCCCAGGTGACCTGTTAACCACCCCAAGGTTGCCAGCCACCTGCTTGAAGACTTTCTTCCTGCTTGCTCCCCCAAAACCAGTCAAACCCAGCTGGTTTTTCACTTGCAAAAGCCATGATTGCTTGCCCTGTTTTTCAACAGCTTTTCATCCCTCTCACACCAGCCACATGTTGCCTTTTGCATCCCCCAACCTCTGCACATCACAGTGCACGTTTTTATTGTTCAACCATTGAGATTGCAAGGATCAATCCCCAAGCATAGCCAATTGCAATCCAGCCATGTTTCTCATCATTTCTATCCAAAGACCATTGAATTTGTGGCTGAAATCAGTCAAGCCTTTAAGCCTTTTGTGAATAACTTGCGAGACAAGCTATGTCCACAAACTCTCAAAACAACTTGAACAAACCAGCTATGTTCATCATTTTCAATTCAAACTTAAACAATAAACATTGTTCATGATTTTCAAAACCAAACGTGAACATAAGCCGAATTTGTTCGCTTTTCAAAACCGTTCGCAAAACGAGTCGAACTTGTGCGTTTTCTAGCAAAATTGCTAAAACCTCTTCATCTTGGGTTTCAAACCAATTGTTTTGATAAACTTTGGGATTTCTAAGAAGTTCAACCAAAAAACTTGAATGAAAAAGGGATGGTGTGACGTATGTCTCTCCATTGCCCCGATTGTACGAATGCGTGACGTATGTCTCGTCGTTTGGACAATCGTCATTCCATTTTCAACGTATCCAACCATACAAAACCAAATCTTTGCCCCTTGTGGTCAATCCGAACCTTTTGGTCCCCCGAGGCCACTAGATTCAATCCCTCGACTCATTTGAGTCACCCCGGTCAATGTTCGACTCGTTCGAGTCCATTGTACCCGTTCTTGATCCCGTTGGATCAATCGAACAATCCCCCGACTCGTTGGAGTCATTTCGGTCAATGATCGACTCAATCGAGTCCATTGCACCCATTTTGGTCCCATAGCGACCAATTCGAACCCTCTTACCCAACGGACATGCCTTTTAACATTCTAGCGCGATTCGTAAACAAACGCTTAATAAGCCTCCCATGCGCGAGCATACAAGCTATACGCTTAATAAGTCTCCCATCCGCGAGCATACAAGCTACGTTTAATCGCAGGAATTCGGTTAAAACATCGTTCATTTAAAATTAACCAACATATGTACGTTTTTCTACCAAAGAACTACGTACGCTTTGAATTCTCCGACTACCGGGAGATACGTAGGAGCAAGATCGACATCTTGTCAAGCGCAATAATAAAAAAAACTTTCTTTTTCCCTTTCGTTTGTTTTCATCTCTTTCTTCCCCCCTTTATTATATTTTGACATAGATAAGCATGCACGCAAAACATTTAAAAACATTTTAAGCTTTAGCCAAATAGAAGGTTCCCGTTGAGTACAACGGACGTGAGGGGTGCTAATACCTTCCCCTTGCGTAATCGACTCCCGAACCCGACAATGGTTGCGATGACCAGTCCTTTTCCTCATCGTCAAGGGTTTTATTATCGTTTCCCTTCAAACAAAAAACTTAAGGGTTTATCAACGTTCCCTTTACACAAAAACTTTGGTGGCGACTTCACAAGGCCTTCCGAGCGTCCGCGCGCGTCCTCGGAGGATTGCGCGTTTTTAACGAGAGCGCACACCCGTGACCAATTGAACCTTTTCTTGACTCCCCGTAGTCAATTGAACCTTTTCTTGGTCCCCCGTGACCAATTGAACCTTTTCTTGACTCCCCGTAGTCAATTGCACCTTTTCTTGGTCCCCCGTGACCAATTGAATCAATTCTCGACCCCCCGTGGTCAATTGAACCCTTTCTTGACTCCCCGTAGTCAATTGAATCAATTCTCGAGCCCCCGTGGTCAATTGAACCCTTTCCTGGCCCCCCGTGGTCAATTGAACCCTTTCTTGACTCCCCGTAGTCAATTGAATCAATTCTCGACCCCCCATGGTCAATTGAACTAATTCTTGGCCCCCCGTGGTCAATTGAACTAATATTTGCCCCCCCGTGGTCAATTCAAACCCTTTTTCACAAACTGACATGTTTTTTTATCAATTCTAATGCGATATAAACAAACGCTTAAGCCTCCCACGCGCGAGCATACAAGCTACGTTTAATCGCAAGAATACGATCAAAAGCATCGTTCATTAAAATCAACCCACAAAGAAACGTTTTCTAACAAAGAACTACGTAGCTTTGAATTCTCCATCGCACCAGGAGATACGTAGGAGCAAGATCAAAATCTTGTCAAGCACAATAATAAAAAATATCTTTTTCCCCCCTTTCTTATCTTTCCTTTATATATTGAAGCATGCAAGCAAACCTTTAAAAACACTTTAGCCTTAACTAACTAGGAGGTTCCCGTTGAGTACAACGGATGTGAGGGGTGCTAATACCTTCCCCTTGCATAATCGACTCCCGAACCCGATAATGGTTGCGATGACCATCCTTTCCACATCGCTAAGGGTTTTTTTATCAACGTTTCCCTTTTATAAATAAAAACTCAAGGGTTTTATCAACGTTTCCTTTTTAAAAAAAAAAACTTTGGTGGCGACTCCGCAGTCTTTCCGAGCGTCCTTATGACCTCGAGCGTTTGTTTTTTTTAGAGAGCGCACACTCAGGTTTACAAAACTATTCTCATGTTTTGCTTACCTTGTCTAATCTCATTTGTTCTAATATCAATCTTCATCTTTCGATACTTCGATTGATATTTAATATATGATTTAAAAAAGATGAGATTAGATTAGAAAAAAATTTAAATAAAATAAAATTCTAGACTTGGTTTGAACAGGATTTAGTCATTAGACTATTCCAACAATCCCAAGACTAGAGAGTCTACTCACACATGTTCATTGTAGACAAGGGATATAAATTAAAAGACATAAAAATAAAAGACATGAAAGTAAATTGTTGAAAGATAAATTGCAGGAATGTAAAGAACAAGATTGTAAAGTGCAGAAAATAAAAGCAAGAATAAACTTAGAACAATGTTAACTTTGATTCAATCTAAAACAAGTTCACAAGATTCCAACATGATTACGATCTTTGTTAAGAGCCCTATTTATAGCCTAGAACCTCAGACAAGACATTAAACTCGGATTACAAGGTAATAATGGGCAGTTTCCAATAGTTTTAAGCATTAAAAGTTGACTGCATAACGCACACAGTTGTGCCTATGGGGTGCACGACAGTGCCACCTTTCGACTGTTGGAATTCTGAAGTCTGAAGGGGGCGCACGACCGTACCATTGGGGCGCACGGTCGTGCGTGATATCTCTGCCAACATGCACACGACCCAAGCAAAGGGAGGGCACAACCTAGTACAAAATGTGGCACGACCGTGCCACCTAAAAATGCCTTAGAAACTTGATTTTTCTTCTCTTGCTTGGCTCTTCATCCATGCTTTTGATCCAAGTTACTTGTTCTTCATTATTTTGACCTTGAAAACAAAACAAATACTTTGAAGTAAAATAGCTCTAAAACATGGTTAAAACACACTATTTTTTATTGAAATTAATAGCTAAAAACACCATAAACTACGACTTATCAAATTCCCCCAACCTTGAATCTTTGCTTGTCCTCAAGCAAAAGGCAAAGAACACCAACAACACAATTTAGTAAAGACAGAATCAAACAAAAATTTATTTCATTTCTTTATTTTTCAAGGCTTTGTTCTCAGGGTACACTTATCACAACCTAAGCACTTTTCATGAATCACATCAACCCAACAACAGTTTTAAGTGAGTGTTGTGTGAAGTCCAACTTCTGCATAAAAGGCATTATGAGGAAAAGAATTCTAACCTTAGCAGTAAACATACTAACAAAATTTCAGATTCATTTCATATAACCTAGGTGGGAATTTTTCTTGGTCACTTGGTGTTAATTTTTATTGGAAAACTGCAGAGGCACTTTTTATTAGAGAAAGAAATTGTTCTCTCTATTTTTAGGACCACCTACACGGTATAATTGGCAGTGATCCTATTTATTATTTTCTTGTGCTCTGATCCCTTTATTTTTACACCTTATTTGTTCCCCACACGAACTTATACTACTTTTTTATGAAATTTTAAAGTTATGTTTACTACCAAACATAGAAATTGTTCCTTAAAATACCTATCTACACACTTACTCAAAGTCTACAACTTTGTGAATCTCTAAAAGAGAAAGGTTCACAATAAAACTGATGTGGGTTTAGTAAAACACAAAAAAGCAAAAGGTTTTATTTACATGCATAAAATCATCATCAAACTCAGCCTTGTTATTTTAAATACTACTAAAATTTGTTGCTAAATCGCCTTTCAATTGACACAAACACATGTTCAAACAAGAGGAATTAAAAACACGACATTAAACAAGACACTAGACACTAAAAGAACTAAGAACAACCCCCCCCCCCCCCCCCCCCCCCCCCCCCCATGCTTAAACCAAGCATTGTCCCTAATGATTAAAAAAGATAAAATGACACAAAAAGGGGAAAAAAGCTCACAAGATTATTGTGGACCGGGTGGAGGATATTGGATGTGAAAGTGCTGCATCATTAGTGCAAGCATTTGCCCTTGCCTTTGCTGCTCGACACCTTGCTTTAATTGTACATCACCTTGCCTTTGTACCTCAGCCTCTATCCTTGCATACCAATCCTGTCCAACCTGCATTCCTTGGACTGGTTGCTATTCCACCTGCCCATCACCCATTTGCTTATCCTGGACAGGCTGCTCTTAAGGCACCTATGGAGCTATATTAGAGTAAAGCCAATTTCCTGCAATTCTTGTGTCAGTTCTTGCTGGATTAGGCAACAAAATTGATTGTCGCTTGCCAACCAACATATGCAAACTTTCTTTTCTGCCATCTCTATCCTTAACCATAAACATCTGAACACAAGTATCAATGTCAATTTCATCATTCCCCTGGATTGACTTTCCTATCTCCGTAGTGACCACTCCAAACCTCTCAGCAATGTAAGTTATCACTCCCCCCACCACAATCTTACCACTAAGTTGCTCCGCTACAAAAGCCAGATGGCTTAAAAGGTAGTAACCTATGTTTACAAGGAATCCATTCACCCTAGACCACAACATGAATAGTTCATCGGACCTCACCGTTCCTGTTTCAACCCTACCAAAAATAGTACAGGCCATAACTCTATGGATGTAGCGGGAAACAGGGTTTTGGATCATACTAGCCTTAGCAGTTCTAGCTTCATAATGCTCCCGCCCATTTCTTTGTGTCCAAAATTGCCGGGGGTAAAAATTCTCAGGCCTAGTCTCCGTGTTACGAGAGTCATGAATGAGTCCCGCATTGGCGAAACCCATTTTGTCACAAAAGTCAGCTAGTGACATGTCAAACTCTTCGTTCATTAACCTAAACGATATGGTGTGGTTCGGGTTATTCACATTGTTTCTATCCTCAGTAAAACACATAGAACTCAAGAATTCTAGGGTAAGGCTTTCAAATGTGCACTGTTTCTCTCATAATAATTCTAACCAGGCTATGTTACCAAGCAGCATGTAAACATTTTCTTTAATTCCCAATACCTGTAAAGCGCCAAATTTAGCAGGATACCTGCTCACTGCAATTCCTCTGCTGACAAGTTTCTTGTACTTGTCCCTTTGGGCTATGTTCCTGAAAGCAATTCCTAGGTCATTAGCCTTGCCCTTCTTCTTCTTCCCTCTAAAAGTGCCAGCAACATCTGGACACGCGCACGATCGTGCGCCTACTCAGCATGGTCGTGCGTGATCTCAGTGGTAGCCTGGCCACATTTTATGTTTTCTATGCGCATGGTCGTGCGCTGGCATGGTACGGTCGTGCGTGACTTCCTGGCAGTGATGGCGTTGATTTTTTTTTCATTTTTTGGACACTTTCTGGCATTTTCTGGCAAGTGGTCATGAATCAAAACTTCCCTACACTCAAAACATGTGTCTTTTGAACATTTTGAAAACTTTTATTCTTTCCTTATCCTACAAAAACAAAGCAAACTACCGACATAAACCTGTGGGTTGCCTCCCATGCATCGCTCTTTTAACGTCACTAGCTTGACGATCAAGAGGAACTTTTCCTTCAAGCGGGATTGTTAAGAACCAAAGTGGCTCCCATTTCAATGCTTTCACCTGCATTATAGACCTTTAACCTTTGACCATTCACCTTGAATGGTCCGGTCTTTTCAGACCAAATTTCAATCGTCCCAAAAGGATAAACCTTGCAGACTTGAAACAGACCAGACAATCTTGACCTCAATTTTCCAGGAAAAAACTTCAATCTAGAGTTGAAGAATAATACAAGATCACCACTTTTGAAATCCTTTCAGATGATACGCTTGTCATGCCAATTTTTAGTTCTTTCTTTGTAAATCCTAGCATTCTCATAAACGTCCATCCTAAGTTCCTCCACCTTACTCAACTGAAGTTTTCTTGTCTCCCCAGCCAATTTCATGTCCAAGTTGAGAGTTTTTATCGCCCAATAAGCCTTATACTCTAGCTCAACCGGAAGATGACAAGATTTCCCATAAATTAATTTAAAAGGAGTCATTCCAATGGGAGTCTTATACGCAGTCCGGTAAGCACAAAAAACTTCGTTAAGCTTAATTGACCAATCTTTTCTAGAAGTTGAAACAGTTTTTTCTAAGATTGATTTTATCTCCTTGTTTGAAACCTCAACTTGGCCACTTGTTTGGGGGTGGTAAGGGGTTACGAATTTGTGTCTCACTCCAAACTTTTGCAAGAGCTTTTCAAAATGTTTAGACATGAAGTGAGACCCTCCATCACTTATTACAACCCTTCGCACCCTAAACCTTGGAAATATTACTTTTTTAAAAAGTTTAATCACAACCTGTGCATCATTTGTAGGAGAGGCAATGAACTCAATCCATTTTGAGACATATCCAACCACAACCAAAATGTATTGGTTTCCAAATGAAGAAGGAAATGGCTCCACGAAATCATTGTTGGAACAAAATGTATGAACAAGTCTCTTTTGAGTTTTGATGATAACAAAGTGTTAAAAAGAAATTTGGATATGCTAATGCTTGTTCAAGTGTGCAGGACCATATAATTAATTGTTGTATCTAATGGTGGTTCTGAAAGATCAAGTTAAGAGCAAAAGGAAAATATTGAAGCTTGTGTTGCAAGTCTGAAAGACCAGCGTCTGAAGGTGCGTCTGAAGACCAGCTTCTGAAGACAGCGTCTGATGAACAGTGCATCTGAAGATAGCGTCTGATGACCAGCTTCTGAAGACAACGTCTGATGAACAGTGTGTCTGAAGTCTGCTTCTAAAGAAGTGCGTCTGATGAACAGTGCGTCTGAAGACCAGCTTCTGAAGAAGTGCGTCTGATGAACAGTGTCTGAAGACCAGCTTCTGAAGTCTGAGTTTTAAGGAAACGCAGAAGTCAACAACTGTCACTGTCAACAGTAAAGTACTGTACGGTCAGAACCGCTCTTTGCAACAGTTGTCTCCTTGGACGAAACATTCTCCCTGTTTTAAGGAAACAATTCAAAGTTCCATTCCTCTGTTTCTCTGTTGCGCACACAATGTCAGGAAGGAATTAATGCTGGATGTAGCTTCTATTGCAACGACTCTTTTGATGAAATCTGACTCTTCTCAACAGCTCTTTATTCCTCTATAAAGGATTGAAGATTTGAAGAAGAAGAACAAGACTCAAGACTCTGAAAACGCAATACTCTGTTTTCTGGAAACACAATTCTGCCAAATCTGAAAGTCATCAAATAACTTAGAAATTCTTACAAACCGCATTTTAGGATATCAAGCTATTAATTAGCGTTGACTCGCAATTTTAGGATTCACCACCGATCTTTTATTTTTCCGAGGAAAAGGGAGAAAGTTCGAAAAACCCTATTTTTTAAGAGATCAAAGGTCCGAGGGTTGGTTACGCAAAGGGAAGGTATTAGCACCCTAAACGTCTATAGTACTCTATAGGAACCTCTTGCTTATTTTTATCTTTATGGTAAATTGATTATTTGTTTGTAAATAAACGCCTAAGTGTGAAAAGATTAAAATGATGAGTTTAAAAGAAAGAAAATGTTTTTGTTATTTTGTTGATTTGGAAAGACAAAGTCTTTTGCCTACATACCCGAATGGGATCAAAATCATGTAGTTCGGGGTAAAAAACCGAGTGATTGGTTTTGATTG
Organism: Medicago ruthenica; assembly: GCA_018208015.1. NCBI lineage: Eukaryota > Viridiplantae > Streptophyta > Magnoliopsida > Fabales > Fabaceae > Medicago > Medicago ruthenica. The sequence goes on along the minus strand of CM031376.1, from coordinate 63,449,957 downwards.
CTTTTAAAGTTTGAAAAAGAAGTTGAGAAAGATAAGAGGCCGAAAAGGCATAGAAGAATAAAAATGTGAGTTTGATTGATTTTAATTGAAAAAAGGTTTTGATTGATTAAAGATTGATTGAGATTTGATTAAGAAAAGAAAGATAAAGATTGACTTTTTTTGAAATTTTGATTATAAAGTGTTTTTTTGGATTTTGACTATTTTGACTTTTTTTGAGAAAGTTTTGATTAAGTCCTAAGGTCCAGAGACTAAGTTATGCAGAGATAGGTCCAAACGCGCAGGATCCCTCAAAATGACATTGGATCAAGTGAGGGTCATTTTCCTCGGATACGGTCAAAATTACGCTATCGTTCTCGACATAAAGCATAAAAAATAAATGTGGTGTCGGTGCATATTCTCATTTATATTTATTACATTGGACCTAGATACATTCTAATGGCAATAAAATAAATGACAAAAATAATAAAATTGCATTAAATTAAATATACTAAAAAGAAAATAAAAGATGCATGAAATGCAAAACAATAAATAAAATGGTGCATAAAATAAATAAAGGAAATAAAAATGCAAGACATAAAATAAATATGATGCATAAATGAAAATAAAAATGCAAGACATAAAATTAAATATGGTGCATAAAATAAAATAAAGAGAATAAAATGCAAGACATAAAATGAAAATGGTACTGGAAAATAAAAATGCAAGGCATAAAAATAAATATGGAGCTGAAAAATAAATAAAGAAAATAAAATGCAAGACATAAAATTAAATATGAGACATAAAATAAAAATGCAAGACATAAAATAAATATGGTGCATAAAATAAAAAAATATAAAGATACATGGGGGTACTGGAAATTAAAGACAATAAATTAAAATGCATGGAAAATAAAAAGAAATAAAAATGCAAGAAAAAGAAATAAAATAAAAAAAGAAAAGTGAAGAAGAAGAGGGGTGCAAAAAAAAGAAAAGGGGGTGCATGAAATAAAATAGTAGAGAAACAGAGAGATAGCTGGGCTTAGAGAGAAAACCAATGGGCTTCAAACAGATCAGATCTGGACCGTCTGATTAAACAGAGCGTCCAGATCTAATCCCAGGAGGACAAAGCCTCAGCCACTGGATTAAGATCTAAAGGTCACGGAGAGCGGAGGAATACAGAAAAAACTGGAGAGACGCGCATCTGATTACAACAGGGGTTAAGCATAGGCCATCTAACGGTTGATCCCTGAAGGTCCATAAGAAGCAGGAGGAAGCGCGCGCATGGGAGTTATGGCATGGCAGTGATATAAATGCGCAAATGACACACACAAGCCCCATAATTCCCATCCGATTCTCTCTCTAATTTTCAGCATTCTCATCCTCTCTCTCCCTCCCAAAACAAGGTCCGACCATAAAGGGTTCCGGTGCGGCGGTCCTTGGCCAGAGACGGCGGCGACGCCGGCTGGAAACCCAAACGGAACCCCTTTTTAAAAATGAAAACCATTTTTGGACATCCTTTTTTCTCTATTCTTTGAAAATGATCTTAGTTTTTCAAAACAAAGGACAAGTAATCCTAGATCTACAGTCTTCTAAGATTCGTTTTCAAAAAAAGTAAATAGCCGATTTGGTTTAGTGTTGCTGGTTTGGTTTGAGGTTTATGATGGGTGGTTGTTGTTGGTAGCCGCGGCTGGGTTTTGTGTGGGGGAGTGAGGTGTTGTGATTTTTTTTAAAAAAAGGAAAGAAAGGAAGAAAGAGTTTATGATTCTGGTGGTGTTGTGTGGTTGTTGTATTTTCCGGTGGCCGGATTCCGGCGTGTTGGTGGTTGGTGGTGGTTTGTGATTTACAGTTCTTGGGGTTCGTGAACAGTACACTCAGTGTACTATTTATAGTAAAAAAGGACTGTGGATCAAATGGACAAAAATACCCCTCCTGGGGTTTGGACCAAAAGACTGAAAAAATAAAATAAAAATAAAAACAGTATAAATAACAAAATAAATAAAAAACGAAAAATAAAAATAAAAATAAAAAAACACTTAATAATAAAAAAAATTAAAAAGAAATAAAGAAAATAATAAATAATAATAATAATAATAAACAAAATAAAAACGGTTGCCTTCGGAACAAAAATGAGGTATTTTAAAATACCTCCCTGCCGAAATTTCGTCTAAAACGACGAAAATTTATGGCTTAAAAGACGAGAGAAACGAAATAAAAACGGGTCAAAAATGGGGTATGACAGATGCCCCTATTTAAGTTTCTTCGGTACGGAGATTTAAAAGTGAAATTCTTAAATCGACGGGTCGAAGAGACTTAAATACAGAGTACACCATTTTTGACCGAATTCAACTGCAAAATGCTATGAATGCAATGCTATGCAAGTGATGCTATGCATGTAATGTTGTGAATGCTCGCGATGCAAGTATGAATGCAAGACGGCGAGGATGACTAGACTGGGATAACAAAACAAAAAGATACCCGAGTCTGTTAGAGAAACGGGGTCCGACTCCACTGGGGATAACATGGTTTCACTGGGGATAAATGTAAGTTGCCTACTATCGCACTAATTCAGAACGATAGCCTAACAAAGACAAATACCGATGTTACCTACTATCATGTAAATGATAGCTTAAAAAAGGTAAAAGAAGGAGACACTGTCTACTATCAACAAGGATGATAGCTTAAAGAAGACAGATGACATGTATTACCTACTATCGTGTACTGATAGCTTAAAAAAGGTAATAGAAGGAGACATTGTCTACTATCAACAAAGATGATAACTTAAAGAAGACAGATGACATGTATTACCTACTATCGTGTACTGATAGCTTAAAAAAGGCAATAGAAGGAGACATTGTCTACTATCAACAAAGATGATAGCTTAAAGAAGACAGATGACATGTATTACCTACTATCGTGTACTGATAGCTTAAAAAAGGTAATAGAAGGAGACATTGTCTACTATTAACAAAGATGATAGCTTAAAGAAGACAGATGACATGTATTACCTACTATCGTGTACTGATAGCTTAAAAAAGGTAATAGAAGGAGACATTGTCTACTATCAACAAAGATGATAGCTTAAAGAAGACAGATGACATGTATTACCTACTATCGTGTATTGATAGCTTAAAAAAGGTAATAGAAGGAGACATTGTCTACTATCAACAAAGATGATATCTTAAAGAAGACAGATGACATGTATTACCTACTATCGTGTATTGATAGCTTAAAAAAGGTAATATAAAAAGACATAGACCTTGCCTACTATCGGTGTGCGGATAGCTTAAAGAAGGTAGACAAAAAATTTTACCTACTACCATTGTGAGGGTAGCTTAAAGAAGGTAAAACGTAAATATCAGCTGTTCGGGATATTGCCGAACTGCCACTGACGACAAGAAATAAAGGTAAATGTCAACTGTCCGGGTTGTTGCCGAACTGCCATTGACGACAAGAAACAAAGGTAAATGCCAACTGTTCGGGATATTGCCGAACTAGTCAACTGACGACAAGAAATAAAGGTAAATGTCAACTGTCCGGGTTATTGCCGAACTGCCATTGACGACAAGAAATAAAGGTAAAAGAATGCACAAGCTGTTCATTAAGGAACTGCTACTTGGCATAAAGAAGGTGACACTTCTGGACCAGACACACTGGGGACGACACTTGGCGGGAAAAAGGGTTACAAATTATTCATGATTGATTGATATGAAAAGATAATTGAGGCAAGACTCATGGTGGTTAATGCAGCCATGTATGAATGATATTGTCTTTATTGTATATGCATGAATGTGTGTATGCATGAATGTATGAGTGCATGAATGACGACACAACTTGTATGACTGTATGGAAGATTGACTTGTATGATTGTATGAAGGATTGACTTGTATGATTGTATGAAGGATTGACTTGTATGATTGTATGAAGGATTGACTAGTATGATTGTATGATAAAATTGATGAGACAAAATTGGACGGATAAGATGGAAAGTGACCCGACGTCGCATCACAAACACTCAGTAATCTTCAATAGGGATGATGCCACTGGGGACATATCAAAACATTGATGGGGTAAAGCCCGACATATGCAACAACTGATGGGGAATAAACACTTCCTGGGGAGAGCGTGCTGATCCAAAAACTTGGTAGAAGAACTGGTGCTTCTACGGTCATGCTTATCTTTGTTTTGTTTTGTTTTGTTTTTTTGTTTTTTTTTTTGAGTCCCTAATTTTTGCCTGGACCGCCCTTTCGGGTTTTCAGCCCACCGGGAATATGTTCTTTTGTTTGCCCCTAATTTTTTCCTGGACCGCCCTTTCGGGTTTTCGATCCACCGGGACGCTCATTTTTGCCTAAGCCGCCCTTTCGGGTTTTCGACTTACCGAACTCTTTTTCTTTTTCTCTTTTTTTTTTATCTCTTTTTTCTATATATTTCTTTTTGTATGTATTTTTTTTAGCAATTGACCAAGTTCAACCTGCAAAGTTTATCCGTTCTCAGGATAGCTATTGACGCACCCTTCACCTATTCATGAGTTCAAAGAAAATGTGTTTGTTGTTTGTGTTTTTTCAAAAAGACATGAAAAAAATATTTATGATTTTGAAAAATATTTTGTTTCAAACACTACCATCAAAAATAGATTAAGTTTTATAAACTGAATAAATGAGAATTCCAAATGAAAGGCCACAGGCTCAAATTTATTTAAAGGAGTGGTGACCCGCCAATGGCATGGCTCCACTGATCTTACAAAGTTTGGAAAATGGTAAACATAAATTGAAGGTACATTGAACACAATAACCGCTGTTCCCCCTGACAACTTTGAATTCCACTGTTTGGATGCTTCAGATTCAGAGTCTCTTTGACATTCAATTGTGCCCCCAGTTGAGTAAAGGTCAGTTCAATGCAGTTACTTTGTCTTTTGATCCTTAACTTTTGCATAGATCACCCTTTCGGGTTTTCGACCTATCAGGATGATTATTTTCTGTTTTATGTCTCTAATTTTTGCCTGGACCGCCATTTCGGGTTTTCGATCCACTGAGACGCTCATTTTTGCCTAAGCCGCCCTTTCGGGTTTTCGACTTACCGAGCTGTTCTTTTATTTTTTAGACAAAGTATTTCTTGACTGCATCGGCATTCATAGGACGGGGAAGCTCGTCACCATCCATAGTTGTAAGAGTCAATGCGCCACCAGAGAAAGCTCTCTTGACGACATATGGGCCTTCATAATTAGGCGTCCACTTGCCCCTAGAATCGGGTTGGAAAGATAAAACCTTCTTGAGCACAAGATCTCCTTCTTGGAACACACGAGGACAAACCTTCTTGTCAAAAGCTTGCTTTATCCTCTTTTGATACAGTTGTCTGTGGCACAAGGCATTCATACGCTTCTCTTCAATTAGATTCAACTGATCATATCTGTTTTGACACCATTTAGCCTCTGACAACTTGGCTTCCATTAGAATCCCCATTGATGGAATCTCAACCTCCACAGGGAGTACTGCTTTCATGCCATATACCAAAGAAAAGGGGGTTGCCCCTGTTGAGGTACGCACTGAAGTACGATATCCGTGTAAAGCATTCAGTAACATCACATGCACGTCCTTGTAGGTGGTTACCATCTTCTGCACCATCGTTTTGATATATTTTTTTTCTTTTGTTTTCTTTTTGCTTTTTATTTTTTTGTTTGATTTTTTGTTTTTGATTTTTTTTTTGCTTTTGCTATTGTTTTTTTTTTTGCTTGTTTTTTTTTTTGCAGCCTCGATGGCACCACTCATCTGGAATTTTATCAGGAATACCGTAGCAGCAGTCCCTCAGAACCCAAGTTTATCACTTCCAGTGTTTCTTCATGAGACTGAATGATGTTCTTTTCATATTCTAGTAACAGAGAGATCTTTTCGAGAATCCCTTCATCCTCCTCCTCTTCAGCTTCGTAAACAGGGAACTCAAAGTCGGGAGAGAGCATAGGGTTACAGTGTTCAACGGGTTTATTGATGTTTAGACTTTTGTATGATTCAAGATTAGTTTGAGTAAACAAGCAAAATGCAAATATTTGGAAATTGATTAAAGAAAAAATAAGTTCTTTTGGTTTTTTGTGTTACCATTTTCCAGAAAAAGCTAAGAATAATAAAAACATAGTCAGGAACAAAACGACTTCTTATTTGATGATGGGAATGCATGAAACAAAAGCCCTAAAAGTTCACTTTCATCTCGGGCGGAACGAAAGGATTTTTTTTGAAAAGATAAGACAACAAAACACATTACTTGGACCTATGAATAGCTTGAGGGAATGTCAACAGCGACCTAATTGCGGTAAACTATGCCATGTGTCGCAAAACTAGCTGCCACCTTCTTCAACAGGGTAAACTTCTGAACAATCTTGCATCAAATTAACAGATGAGGTCCCATGATTCGGTAGTGGATTAGCCTGCACATTGGGGTTCGACTCTTTGAAGGACAAAATATTAGCCTGGATCAACTTTTGGACTTCAGCCTTCAGGGCATAACAGTGCTCAATGTCGTGACCAGGTGCCCCTTGATGGAAAGCACAAGAAAGATGAGGTCTATACCCCCTTGGCAATCTTTCAGGTACCATAGGAGGTGCCTTAGTTTGAACAAGATTTTTATCAAGCAAAGCGGGGAGCAACTCTGCATATGCCACGGGGATTGGATCAAAATGGGATATCTGCTGAACCCGATTCTGTTGTCGAGGCTGTTGTTGATACTGTTGCTGAGGCTGCCTATGGGCCACCATACTTACCTCTTGCTCTTTCTTTCCTGAAAAGCCATTCCCAAGCCCCTTTGTACTGCTGGCAGCAAAAGCACTTTCCATGACTAAACGTCCTTCTCGGACTCCTTCTTCCAGACGCATTCCCATATTTACCATCTCGGTGAAATCTGTCGGCGCACTGGCAACCATCCTCTCATAATAGAATTGACCAAGGGTCTTCAAGAAGATTTTGGTCATCTCTTTTTCTTCTAAAGGCGGGACAATCTGGGCTGCCACTTCCCTCCAGCGGTGAGCATACTCTTTGAATGTTTCTTTATCTTTCTGTGTCATCGCACGGAGCTGGTCACAATCTGGGGCCATATCCAGATTATACTTATATTGGCGAATGAAAGCCTCGCCAAGATCATTGAAAGTGCGGATGCTGGCACTGTCCAGGTTCATATACCATTTCAAAGCAGCACCAGTCAGACTGTCCTGAAAGAAGTGGATAAGAAGCTTGTGATTATCAGAGTGCATAGACATCTTCCTCGCGTACATCACCAGATGGCTACGTGGACACGATTTCCCCTTGTATTTTTCAAAGTCAGGGACCTTGAACTTAGGCGGTATTACAACGTCAGGAACCAAACAGAGTTCTCGAGCATCTTTGCCAAACAAATCTCTTCCACGGAGGGTTTCAATTTCCCGTTGCATTCCGTCAAACTTCCCTTGAAGCTCGTCCATCTTATCGAAGACTCCAACACTTTCGTCATGAAAGATAGGCTCTGCCTCTTGCTGAGCAGTGTGGATAAGAGGGGTTGAATCAGGAAAGGTGAAGCAATGGTATAGTGGCTGTTCAAGAGTAGTGACAAAAGGCTGAGGAACTGACGCCTGGGCTTGGGAAGCTAACAAAGCATTCATCATGGAGGTCAACTTCACCATCCCCTCCCTGAGACTAGCTACCTCTTCCCGGAGGTTTTGGTTTTCTTGCTCTAACAGATCCATTCTTTTTCTCTGATGTGATCGAGTGTTGTGAATGCGAGTAGGCTTGCAATGAACACGCCGGGCCACTTTCTTTGACGGCGGCAGATTAACCTTTTATTGGTGAACAAAATGTAAGACTCGGTTTGGAAACTATGAATGCAGTATGATGCATGATTATGCCTATGCAAAAAGAGAAAGATTTGTTATCGAAGGACTTGTCGAAATAATTGTAAACATCATAGTTTGAACGTTTCATTCAAAAAAACGAACAACCCCCTTTTTGGGAACAAAGCCAAGGGATATGCTCAAAAGTTCATCAGCAGAAATCTTGAAAAAGCCCCGATATTCCAAACTTGAGGATGCCAAGTGATCTCTCATAACAAGCTCGAGAAAATCCTCTAGACTAGTCACTAAAGATCCTAGCTTCCTTAAGCTTATTAAATCTGGGCTTTTGAAATTGTGTTTCTGAGTGTTTCTTTTTGTGAAGTTCAATCCTACGATGTTTACCACAAAACTTGTCTAAGTCTTTCGATACTTAATGAAAAAATGTTTATGAATGAATGCATGTATGCATGATTATGCTAAAGAATGGAGAAAACATGGTGAGGTTAAGTCCACAATGTTGGAGCTGAGGGTAAACACGCCATTTGGTAAGGACTATGGTTTCATATGTACCTGTATCACGGCTTCTACCAAGTTCCCAAAGTCCTCAACCCCTTCCAAATATCGTCGGGTTACGAGATTGACTCCCGATCCAATAATATTTGTAAGAAAGTCTCGTTTGAGTGTAGTATCGCGTATCAACTAATTCAAGATTACTCTTGGTTAGCCACCGCACTACGTCCTAAAAGGCCAAGATGGGTTAAAGGTAACAAAAGGTCCTCAACTTCATGGGTCACTTGAAAATATCAATGCCGAACACGACTTACTCATGCCAACATAAAAATACTTCCAAGATTCCTCCATTGAGTGGGGTTATCACATGTGCCACATCCGAAATTTACTCTCGGAAAGACACTTTGATTATACCACCGTCCTATCTTATGTTTCCCTCAAGTCCGGGTGTAGGACTTATCTCACCACTCACGTAAAAAGATAAACACTTAAGCACATATTCACAATTACAAATAATAATAAAGCATAAAGATAAAGAAAAGCAAGATAGGTTTAACCCACTTAGGATTTTGGTCCCCATTGAAGTCGCCATTTTTCTGTCGCGGTGATTTTTGGATATCAAGCTATTAATTAGCGTTGACTCGCAATTTTAGGATTCACCACCGATCTTTTATTTTTCCGAGGAAAAGGGAGAAAGTTCGAAAAACCCTATTTTTTGAGAGATCAAAGGTCCGAGGGTTGGTTACGCAAAGGGAAGGTATTAGCACCCTAAACGTCTATAGTACTCTATAGGAACCTCTTGCTTATTTTTATCTTTATGCTAAATTGATTATTTGTTTGTAAATAAACGCCTAAGTGTGAAAAGATTAAAATGATGAGTTTAAAAGAAAGAAAATGTTTTTGTTATTTTGTTGATTTGGAAAGACAAAGTCTTTTGCCTACATACCCGAATGAGATCAAAATCATGTAGTTCGGGGTAAAAAACCGAGTGATTGGTTTTGATTGCTTTTAAAGTTTGAAAAAGAAGTTGAGAAAGATAAGAGGCCGAAAAGGCATAGAAGAATAAAAATGTGAGTTTGATTGATTTTAATTGAAAAAAGGTTTTGATTGATTAAAGATTGATTGAGATTTGATTAAGAAAAGAAAGATAAAGATTGATTTTTTTTGAAATTTTGATTATAAAGTGTTTTTTTGGATTTTGACTATTTTGACTTTTTTTTAGACAGTTTTGATTAAGTCCTAAGGTCCAGAGACTAAGTTATGCAGAGATAGGTCCAAACGCGCATGATCCCTCAAAATGACATTGGATCAAGTGAGGGTCCTTTTCCTCGGATACGGTCAAAATTACGCTATCGTCCTCGACATAAAGCATAAAAAATAAATGTGGTGTCAGTGCATATTCTCATTTATATTTATTACATTGGACCTAGATACATTCTAATGGCAATAAAATAAATGACAAAAATAATAAAATTGCATTAAATTAAATATACTAAAAAGAAAATAAAAGATGCATGAAATGCAAAACAATAAATAAAATGGTGCATAAAATAAATAAAGGAAATAAAAATGCAAGACATAAAATAAATATGATGCATAAATGAAAATAAAAATGCAAGACATAAAATTAAATATGGTGCATAAAATAAAATAAAGAAAATAAAATGCAAGACATAAAATGAATACGTTACTGACAAATAAAAATGCAAGGCATAAAAATAAATATGGAGCTGGAAAATAAATAAAGAAAATAAAATGCAAGACATAAAATTAAATATGAGACATAAAATAAAAATTCAAGACATAAAATAAATATGGTGCATAAAATAAAAAAATATAAAGATACATGGGGGTACTGGAAATTAAAGACAATAAATTAAAATGCATGGAAAATAAAAAGAAATAAAAATGCAAGAAAAAGAAATAAAATAAAAAAAGAAAAGAGAAGAAGAAGAGGGGTGCAAAAAAAAGAAAAGGGGGTGCAGGAAATAAAATAGTAGAGAAACAGAGAGATAGCTGGGCTTAGAGAGAAAACCAATGGGCTTCAAACAGATCAGATCTGGACCGTCTGATTAAACAGAGCGTCCAGATCTAATCCCAGGAGGACAAAGCCTCAACCACTGGATTAAGATCTAAAGGTCACGGAGAGCGGAGGAATACAGAAAAAACTGGAGAGACGCGCATCTGATTACAACAGGGGTTAAGCATAGGCCGTTAGATCTACGATCTAACGGTCGATCCCTGAAGGTCCATAAGAAGCAGGAGGAAGCGCGCACATGGGAGTTATGGCATTGCAGTGATATAAATGCGCAAATGACACACACAAGCCCCATAATTCCCATCCGATTCTCTCTCTAACTTTCAGCATTCTCATCCTCTCTTTCCCTCCCAAAACAAGGTCCGGCCATAAAGGGTTCCGGTGCGGCGGTCCTTGGCCAGAGACGGCGGCGACGCCGGCCGAAAACCCAAACGGAACCCCTTTTTAAGAACGAAAACCATTTTTGGACATCCTTTTTTCTCTATTCTTTGAAAATGATCTTAGTTTTTCAAAACAAAGGACAAATAATCCTAGATCTACAGTCTTCTAAGATTCGTTTTCAAAAAAAGTAAACAGCCGATTTCTACCTTGTTTTGTTCTGGATTCGGTTTAGTTCGGTATTTGGGTGTTTAGTTTGTACTCGGTTTTGGGTTTGTTATGGGTGATGGTTCGCGTTGCTTGATTTTGATTTTTGGCTTTGGTTTTGATAATTTTCTGTTTTAGTGTTGCTGGTTTGGTTTGAGGTTTATGATGGGTGGTTGTTGTTGGTAGCCGCGGCTGGTGTAAAGCCCCAATCCCCGAGAACATAAATATAAAGATATATCACACATTTATCCTACATTGGAACTTTACTAATTCAACATATGTCTCATATCAAATATTTATGATAAAAACTTCATCAATTAAAACATATCGCAGCGGAATAAAATATAATTAACATCAAAACAAATGTCATGTCTCGGTCATAACATATAAATCAACATATTATCTCAAAAAAGTTTGATCCAAAGATCTCATAACGTAACATAAATAAACCCCAAGTCCTAATCAGAGCTTCTAAGCTAGACTCCAAAGAAGATAAACTCGAGTAGGCAAACGCCATCCTCGTCATGTTCACAAATAAGCTATTCCTCAACCTGCAAGTCTACATCCATGAGGGATTAGCCCAAGGATGAGGCGACAATAAAGCCACTGGAGGGTAAGATATATGCTCAACATAAGGGAATAATAAACGCATGTATGTCAGACAGCAACATCAACAATTATCACATATACATTTAAATAAACAATCATGGTTACATAATTCAACATTCATATCACGTTCATATTCAATTATAATCTCAATCATAATTTCCAATCATATATCAAACACTCAAGATTCATCAAGTATCATCAATTCATTTACAATTCAATCACAATCACAAGAACTCATCAATTAAGCATTTACCACCTTAATGCACAAATTCACGCCAAAACATTACCAAACACGACTTCTATGAATGTAATGCACCTAACACGACTCTATATGTTTTACGGTACCGCCACCGATGAACTCCTCGAGATCTAAAACCCCGCAATGAATTCACCATACAATCGCCAATGAAATCCTCGAGATCTTAAAACCCCGCAATGAAATCACCACACACCACACCAGACTGACTTATGAATGCATGGACCCACAAAGAGACTCGACAATGCTCACCAAATACACTCACCATTTGTTATACAATTCACTCCGTCATATAACAAATCATCACCAAATCATCACCTAACGCATTATCAAATCACTAAGGCCACACATCAAGTCAAGTAATTAAACATCATCATCATTTACTCAAACATCGTCACTTAACACATAACATGTATCATTATCACACATCATTCAATATCATCAATAGCATCATCAATATCATCATAAATAGCATCATCAATAGCATCATCAATATCATCATCAATATCATCATCAATAGCATCATCAATAACATTATCAAATCATGTGTAAACAGCAACACATCACAACCATCACAACATCAAGTATTTACAATCTTCAACATTCTCATAATTTAAGTTTCATGATTTAATCACACAAACTACACCAAACATCATTAAAGATCGCAACTTCATAATTACCTACTCATATATTAACTCTAAATGATTCCTTAGACTCGTCATTAATGTTAAGGATGTTTCAAGATTTATTGAAAAAGTATGCGGAAGTTTCACGAAAAATGTGCCATGACCTATGTGTAGTATTTTGATCATAACTCAAGTTCTGGAACTCTAAATGAAGTCCAACCAACGGCAATTTAAATCTAACATCCATATCTACAACTTTCATGTTTACACCGAAACCCAGTTCAAAACAGAAACTAGTGAAAAAAGGGATGTAACAGAAAACGTTATTGCTGTCAGTGGTTAATACGGCTACGTGAATCACTTAAAACTCGCCCAAAAATCACATTTTTGATCCCCATCAACCCAAAATCAATTTACAGATATTAATCATGATCAATACACTCAAATTGAACAATTCTTAAACAACAAAACATTAATTGATATGAATTTCACAATATTTTCGGTTAATTTTCAAAGTTCGTCTCAAAAACCTATTTTTTCCCAAAACAACTTAAAATCCCAAACAGATTTGTACAACAACAATTCTAACTTTCTAATCACATCAACATGTTCATGAGCACATAATTAACAACATAAATCAACTTAAAATCAATTATGTCAATAATTCATTCAAATTCACCAATTTAAGCAATTTTCACATAAACAACAACAATTATAATCCCAACTTAACCCAAACAATATAACATCATAATTTCATAACCCAAATACATAATCATACTCATAATCAATTAAATTAATCATAAACAACACCAATTATCATGTTATTCATTAATTTCACCAAATTTCACAAAGTTCATAATTAACAAAATCAAACATGAGTTTTGACGAAGTAAAAACATGAAATCAAAAACTTAACACATATTCAATTCATTCATCAACAAAGAGCACTAAAATCAACACAATTAATCATAATTCATAAACTTAAGCTATAATCTAAAAGCTCCCAAACACGCAATTGCTTCTTAAACCCATATGTTAATCATAATCTCCCCTCTTACCTTAATTTCCTCGCTATTCTTGCTATTTTTAGTGCAATCATCTCCTTCACCTTTGATTCTCTAGCTTTCCTCTTCTCCAAGCCTCTTCTCTCTATCTCTCTCTTGCCTCTCAAAAGTTTTGTGAATAATGAATGAAATTCCTGGCAACCTGACTGAAATATGCTGTGCACAATGATGGCACAACTGTCCGAGCGCGTGTCTACTCAGAACAATAATTAAAATAGCACAACGTAACAAAGCACAAATTAAAAGGAACACAGCGGAAATATAAAGTACACAGTGAGTTTGTTAACCCAGTTCGGAGCAACTCTCCTACTCTGGGGGATACCAATCCAGGAATGATTCCACTATTATAGTTCTAGTGAAAAGACCAACGCAGACCCACTACTTGACTTTGCACCTAGACCCTACCAGTGGCAACTCTATCTAGGAACTCCTAGATATGAGACCCCGTCTCAATTCCTACCAACAACACAGACAGTGTTGTTATCAAACACACAAAAACATAAAACACAACCAAGAGAAACACACGCTAATAACACATACTCACTCCGTACTTAAAAGCTTAGGAGCAGCTTACAAAATACAACTCAAAACAAACTCAGTCCTTAGCTTGAATCAGGGAGATACAAGCAAGGCTCACAATTAACAAACAAAACCCTAAAAACCTTAAAACACACGCTTTGCTAACACACACGGTTTTTAGTTACCCAACTAGGGTTTGCCTTCATGAATATATAGCACTCAGATACCACGGGTCTGGGCTTCGAAACAGAGCATGAACATTGACCGGTCCAGCTGAAACAATCTTCTAGAAATAATAAAAATCTTCCAAATATAGAATAAAATCTTGAGGAACAAATAGCAAGGCAAATAGAACTTCAAGCAAATCTTCAATCAGATACACGCGCCTTGATCAGCAAGCTAGGGGAAAATAAATCTTCAAGCAAATCTTTGGAAGATTGCGTACACAAATATAAAGCGCTAGCTGGCGCGAAAACACAACTCACGAAATGCTGATCCATATGCTACCACATCTGTCCCAGCATCTGGCTAGTAGATGTTTTTGCAAAATGTAGCCAATCTACAAAAACCCAACAATCTCCCCCTTTGGCAAATTTTGGCTAAAACACTCTAGAGCCAGTACTTTGGAAAACACACAGATAAGATTCCTTCACGTCAACACAGGCACACAACAAGGAAAGAAAAAAAAAATCGTAGCATAGAGTGAGATTACTTCAAAGCGAGAAATAGTCAAAGATGACTTGCAAGTAGAGTCAGAGGCATGCACCAGATAACACAAACATCTAGCCTCACAGGAACAACCAGAGAGAAATAAACTCTCATATAGTGGAATCACATAGAGAAGGAAAAAAATAAATTTCCACACACCAAAAAACCTTAAGATAGCTCCCCCTCAAAAACATGCATGTACCAGTACTCCCCCTCAGCATATACTACACTCCCCCTCAACATACTACACTCCCCCTCAACACATGTAACCATACATAATATAAGCTTCAAAGCATGCACACAGGCAACAGATAGGTTATATATTCTACTCCCCCTTTTTAGCCAAAAATTCTGACAACCAACAGATAGGGCATACTCATAGAAAGTGCATAGAACCATAAAGTGTGCAGAGAAATCACATAGGATGCATATTACAGACCAGAAGCACACAAGGTGCATAAGAATTCAGGGCATAGCCCAGTCACCAGCAAAATGAAAAATACATCAAAAGATCAGAACAAAACAAGAAAATCAGAAATCCTCAGAATCTTCAGAGGCATCTTCAGGGTCATCAGCAGAAGCAACAGGCACATTTCCTCCTTCTTCCTCATCCTGCTCACCCTCATCATCAGCTTCAGCCTTCAAAGCTGCAATAATCTTGTCAATCTTCACCTTTCTAGCTCCAAGAGCTGCACTTGTCTCAGTAAGATCAGCTATCATCTGCTTTCTGGAGAGCACACCAGATGTCCGGACAGAAGTTCCAGCTACATCAGCATCATGTGTCTCAGACAGCAGACTGCAATCCAAAGCCATAGGACCAGGCCTCTTGCAGGGCTCATCACTAGCGATCAAAATATCAGGGTGTTGCTGAAGAATAATTCCACACAGGAGGGTAGGAAAAGCAATTGGGAACTTAATGGCAAAAGACTTGGCATGTTCCAAAACTTGATAAAAGATATAAGCTCCATAATCAAAGGGAGACTGAGTCCCTACAGCATAGATAAACTTGGCCAACCCAGATGCAACAGAATTTGAGTGAGTGGTGGGAGTCCAATTTTGAGCACAGATCCTATTCAAAGCAGCATACAAAGGAGACAGTTGAGCAGAAGACAAATGCTTTGGCCAATGTCTAATCTTGTTATCAGTAATTGTCCTGCAGATTGTGTCCTCAGTAACCTCAAGCTCAGGGGTCTCCTCAGTGGACCTCTCAAGATATGCATTGACCACCATAGGAGAAAAATTCACACACCTACCACGAACAAAAACTTTCCTATACTCAGGGTTTCTTGAGTCATCACACTCATCAGAAACATTCACCAAAAACTCCCTGACCAGCTTATCATAACAAGGACCTAAATTCCTCACAGTCTTCATCAAACCAGCAAACTCCAACAAATCAACAAGCTTTTGACACTTGAACACATCTTCTTTAAGATTTCTTTCTAGACCCAGTCTTCTGTGGTATATGAACTTCCACCTAGAGGAACCATTTTCCAAGTGAAAGGAAACATTATCAAGAGGGGCAGGAGGAATAGTCAGAGGAATCTTCATTCCCTTCATTGTTTTTCTGGAAGCCCCACCAGATGTGGCAGCTTCTGGCTCAGCAACCTCAAACTCAGAGTCACTAGAGGGAGGGTCTTTTCTTTTTAAGCTCTTCTTCTTGTGACCACTTTGAGCCACTTTCTTGCTTCCAGCTTTGGGGGGACCATACACAGGTCTCTTCCCAGCCTTTACAGTTTTCTTCTTCCTATCCTTTTCACCTTCACTAACAACAGTAGCAGATTTTTCAGATTTGCTCCTTGTTCTGCGAGCAACACCAATAGCACCAGTTTCTGCCTGAGGTCTTTCTTCAGGCACAGCTTCCTCAACAACAATAGGGTCAGCACAGTCTAAAATATCAGTCTCAGGATCACCTATAACATCTTGAGTCTCAGTCCCTTCATCTTCAGACTCTGAGGACTCACTTTCAGCAACACTTACAGAACCAGAAATATTGGGAACCACAACATTAGGCTCCTCTCTAGCTTGTGACAAAGATGCGGGAGCATCTGTCACAGCATTCTTTGTGGAGGCAGGGGAATCAGCAGGTGTCTCAGACACGGCCTCATCAACATCATTCTTTTCACCAGAACCAGTAGTAACATCTTTCTCAATAGGAGAATTCGAAGAATCACCAGCTAATTTTTCATCTACCTTAGGATTATCAGAACCTAGGGTTTCGGGCATGGCTACAGTACTCGCAACAGCGACATTTTCAGATTCAGTGACAGAAGGTTCAGCATGTGGTTCAACAACAGTCGATACAAAAGGGTTGTCCTTAAGGTACAGATCACCCATACTAAGACCTACTCTTGGAACTGCAGGAGTGGTAGAAGATTTACCTTTTGATTTTGATCTGGTGTTCACAGCGGTTGAGGAGGCAGCCTTGCTAGATTTGGCAGGTGTCTTTCTTCGTGGTGCAGATGCCCTAGTGCGACGCTTCTTTGTAGGGGCGCTAGGGATAGTGGTGAGAGGTTGCGCATCTGTGATGACGGCTTCAGCAGCTTGATCATGTGTAGTTTGGTGAGAAGAAGAATCAGCCATGGCGATGATTTGGAATGTGAGAGTATGAGAAGTGAATGAATTTTGAATGAAGGTGTGCGCGGTAAGAGAGGCAATGAGAGGTTGAGAGAAGTTAAGACAAAGATAATGATGATAACGTGCAAGAGTTTTGAAAAAGGCAAGTGTGCAATAACCTCCTTGAGTGACGTGCAATAAGCGGTTGACAAGGGAAAAAATAATAGCTGCACGCCCCTTGCACATTAATTGCTACAATTCTTCAACTAAGCATATCCCCAACTTCCGTCTTAATTTTTCAAATTGATTTGCATCAAGGGCTTTGGTAAAAATATCTGCTAATTGCTCTTCAGTTGGAACATGTTCAAGAGTAACAATTTTGTCTTCAACAAGATCCCTTATAAAATGATGTCTAATGTCAATGTGTTTGGTCCTGCTATGTTGAATAGGATTTTTGGAGATATTAATTGCACTCAGATTGTCACAATATAATGTCATAGCATCTGTCTTGACATTGTACTCACTCAGCATCTGTCTCATCCACAACAATTGAGAACAACTGCTACCAGCTGCTATGTATTCAGCTTCAGCTGTAGACAAAGAAATACAATTTTGCTTCTTACTGAACCAGGATATAAGATTGTTGCCTAGAAAGAAACATCCACCAGAGGTACTCTTTCTATCATCAGCACTTCCAGCCCAGTCAGCATCACAATATCCAAACAACACAGTGCTTTCCCCATGAGAATACAACATACCATAATCACTAGTACCATTCACATACTTCAGAATTCTCTTTACCTGAGTCAGATGACTTATTTTTGGTTCAGCTTGGTACCTGGCACACACTCCAACTGCAAATGTAATATCTGGCCTACTTGCTGTAAGATATAGAAGACTTCCTATCATACTCCTATACATGCTTTGGTCAACATCCACACCTTTCTCATCCTTTGATAATTTTACATGTGTGGGAGCAGGAGTTCTTTTATGAGCAGCATTTTCCATCCCAAATTTCTTGACTATATTTTTAGCATACTTACTTTGAGAGATAAATATAGTATCTTCCATTTGTTTCACTTGAAGACCAAGAAAGAACTTTAGCTCACCTACAAGACTCATCTCAAATTCAGATTGCATTTGCTGAACAAAATGCTCTATCCTCTGGTCAGACATTCCTCCAAAGACTATGTCATCAACATATATTTGAGCAATCATCAGTTGTCCATTTTCATCTTTCACAAACAGGGTCTTGTCATTTCCTCCCTTCCTATAGCCATGGTTGATTAGAAACTCAGCAAGTCTCTCATACCAAGCTCTAGGAGCTTGCTTCAGACCATATAAAGCTTTCTTCAATTTGTAAACATGGTTTGGAAAACTTGGATCAATGAAACCTTTAGGCTGTTCCACATAGACCTCTTCATTTAAGTACCCATTCAGAAAGGCACTCTTGACATCCATCTGATACAACTTGAATTTTAGTATGCATGCAATTCCAAGTAACAGTCTAATTGATTCCAACCTAGCTACAGGAGCAAAAGTCTCATCAAAGTCTACACCTTCAATTTGAGAATATCCTTGTGCAACCAGTCTGGCTTTGTTTCTAGTGATAGTACCATTTTCATCAGACTTGTTTTTATAAACCCACTTGGTACCTATAACATTCACATTATCTGGTCTAGGAACTAGGTCCCACACATTACTTCTCTTGAACTGAGTTAACTCTTCTTGCATAGCATTAATCCAGAACTCATCAGTTAGAGCTTCCTTAACATTCTTTGGTTCAAGTTTAGAAATAAAGCAAGAATTTGATACCTCATCATAGTTCCTTCTAGTTGTGATCCCTTGGTTAGGATCGCCAATGACTTGATCTATGGGATGATTTTTCTGAACTCTGATAGATGGTCCTTTGTTGGGAGCTGTCTTCTCTGGGCCAGTTACTTCAGAATCTTGCTTATCACTTGCTTCATCAGCTTTCTTTGCTTCCTGTAGGTCAGAAGCTGCGTCAAATGTAGCATCATCTGGCATAACATTATTTCCTTCATCATCTACAACAACATTTATGGATTCCATCACTGTCTTGGTTCTGGAGTTGTATACTCTATAGGCTCTGCTGTTTGTAGAATAGCCTAGAAAGATTCCCTCTTCACTTTTAGCATCCATCTTTCTTCTTGGTTCCCTGTCAGCTAGAATATAACATTTACTACCAAACACATGAAAGTGCTTCACTGTTGGCTTCCTGTCCTTCCATAGTTCGTACAAGGTTGTAGATGTACCTTTTCTCAAGGTCACTCTATTATGAATATAGCAGGCTGTGTTCATGGCTTCAGCCCAAAAGAACAATGGCAGCTTCTTTGCATGTAGCATAACCCTGGCAGATTCTTGCAAAGTTCTGTTCTTTCTCTCAACTATCCCATTTTGTTGAGGAGTAATGGGTGCAGAGAACTCATGAAATATTCCTTCAGAAATACAGAAATCAGAGAACTTACCATTCTCAAACTCCTTCCCATGGTCACTTCTGATTCTAGCAATTCCACAATCCTTTTCTCTCTGAAGTTGTAAGCAAAGATCCTTGAATTTTTCAAAGGTGTCTGACTTCTCCTTAATGAAATTTATCCATGTATATCTAGAAAAATCATCAACAACAACAAAAGCATACTTCTTACCACCTAGGCTTTCGACTTGCATGGGTCCCATTAAGTCCATGTGCAATAACTCAAGAACTCTGGATGTGGACAGATGTTGCAGCTTCTGGTGAGGCATCTTGGTCTGTTTTCCTATCTGGCATTCTCCACATATACTTCCTTCCTGAATTTGGAGTTTTGGTAAACCTCTGATGGCTCCTTCAGCAATAGCTTTCTTCATGCTTCTGAGATTCAGATGTCCAAGCTTTTGGTGCCATAGCTTAACTTCATCTTCTTTGGTTATTAGACAATTAGATAACTTTGCTTTATCTTGGGAGATCCACAAGTAGCAATTGTCCTTTGATCTAACACCTTTCATCAGGATGTCCCCTTCACTGTTAGCCACTAAGCATTCACTCTTAGTAAAGTTGACCTTCATTCCTTGATCGCACAGTTGACTAATACTAATTAAGTTTGCAGTTAATCCTTTCACAAGAAGCACCTTATCAAGTTTGGGTAGACCCTCTTCCACAAGATTTCCTACACCCTTTATTTCTCCTTTGGCTCCATCTCCAAAAGTCACAAAACTTGTAGCATAAGGCTTAACATTAGTCAAATAATTTTTATCACCAGTCATATGTCTGGAACATCCACTGTCAAAGTACCAATCATTTCTGGATGACACTCTCAGAGATGTATGAGCAATTTGAGCAATCTCATCAGCTTCTGGTTCTATTTTTCTCGGATCCATAGTGTTGCTTGTGAAATTATCAGTTTTTTGCTTCCACTGCTTCTTGGTGATCTTTACTAAGGGATCAGGTCTTGGTGAATGGGTCCTGTCTGGGTAACCATGTAATTTGAAACAGAAAGGTCTAATATGTCCTTTTCTTCCACAGTAGTGACATACCCAACTATAATTCCTTCCTTTTGATCTGGGCCTATATCCTGATGCCTGTTGTCGCACCTGATGCTGGGACATCTGTCTTGACATAGTATGATCATGAGTATTAACAGGTGGCACAAATTGTCTTGCTGGTAATTGTTTCTGCTGAGGCATGGAACTGTAGTCAAACCCAATACCTTTAGAATCTCCAGGTTTCTGTCCTATTTCCAAAATTTCGTCTAAAGCATCAGTACCTTTGTTCATCATCCGCAGTTGCTTGTTCATATTGCCAATCTTGGAAGTAAGTAAGATAACCTCATCATTTAGGTCTGAGTTTATTTTCAGAAGTTTGTCTTTCTCAGCTAGCAAGAGAGTAATGGTCCTCTTTTGTTTTTCTAAAGTTCTACAAACTTCCTCACTTTTGAGATATAGCTCCTTATAAGAATCAGCCAATTCATCATACGTTACCTCTTCATCACTAGATTCGTGGTCAGATGTGCACACTCCAGTCAAGGCATTCACATGTTTTGCAGTTTCAGATTCTTCTTCTGATTCATCCTCATCCGTCCAAGACACATTCATCACCTTCTTTTGTTTCTTCAGATACGTTGCACACTCAGTTCTGATGTGACCAAAACCTTCGCATTCATGGCATTGCACCCCTTTACTTTGATTAATTTTGTCATCAGTTCTAGGTTTCCTCTGATTGTTGACATTTTTAAAGATGCTGCGACTGTTGTCCGGAGCATTTGTCCTAGGGCGTCTGTCCATCCTCTTCACAACTTTATTAAATTGTTTGCCCAACATCACAATATCTTCAGAGATGCTCTCATCAGTATCTAAATAACTCTCCACATCATCTTCATCAGTGTTGGAGATGAAAGCAATGTTCTTGTCTTTCTTTTCAGATCTTTCATTAACCTTTAATTCAAAAGTTTGAAGAGATCCAATCAACTCATCAACTTTCATATCTCCAATATCTTGGGCCTCCTCAATAGCACATACTTTCATATCAAATTTCTTAGGCAGGGACCTGAGAATTTTGCTTACCAGTTTTTCATCAGATATCTTTTCCCCCAAGGATTCAAATGTGTTAGCATATTCTAGCACATTCATGTGAAAGTCATGAATACTCTCTCCTTCTTTCATTCTCAAATTCTCAAACTGTGTTGTTAGCATTTGTAGCCTTGACTTCTTGACCTTTTGAGTACCTTCATGAGCTGTTCTTAGGATATCCCAAGCTTCCTTGGCAATAGTACATTGTTTAATCAACCTGAACATGTTTTTGTCAACACCATTAAACAAAGCATTTAGGGCTTTAGAGTTTCCAATAGCTGCAGTGTCTTCTTCTGTAGACCACTCCTCTTCTGGTTTCAACTCATCAGTATCAACATTATTCGCATCTTTTATTTTAGGAGGGACCCATGCCTTGATCACAGCCTTCCAAGCTCTGCTGTCTAGAGATTTCAAAAATGCTGTCATGCGTGATTTCCAAATGTCATAGTTCGACCCATCCAACAAGGGTGGTCTGTTCACCAGTCCTCCTTCTTTATCCATTGAGCCAGAAACTTCTTTCCCTGGAGCTCACCCACACAGAACAGGGTGCCTGCTCTGATGCCAATTGAAATTCCTGGCAACCTGACTGAAATATGCTGTGCACAATGATGGCACAACTGTCCGAGCGCGTGTCTACTCAGAACAATAATTAAAATAGCACAACGTAACAAAGCACAAATTAAAAGGAACACAGCGGAAATATAAAGTACACAGTGAGTTTGTTAACCCAGTTCGGAGCAACTCTCCTACTCTGGGGGATACCAATCCAGGAATGATTCCACTATTATAGTTCTAGTGAAAAGACCAACGCAGACCCACTACTTGACTTTGCACCTAGACCCTACCAGTGGCAACTCTATCTAGGAACTCCTAGATATGAGACCCCGTCTCAATTCCTACCAACAACACAGACAGTGTTGTTATCAAACACACAAAAACATAAAACACAACCAAGAGAAACACACGCTAATAACACATACTCACTCCGTACTTAAAAGCTTAGGAGCAGCTTACAAAATACAACTCAAAACAAACTCAGTCCTTAGCTTGAATCAGGGAGATACAAGCAAGGCTCACAATTAACAAACAAAACCCTAAAAACCTTAAAACACACGCTTTGCTAACACACACGGTTTTTAGTTACCCAACTAGGGTTTGCCTTCATGAATATATAGCACTCAGATACCACGGGTCTGGGCTTCGAAACAGAGCATGAACATTGACCGGTCCAGCTGAAACAATCTTCTAGAAATAATAAAAATCTTCCAAATATAGAATAAAATCTTGAGGAACAAATAGCAAGGCAAATAGAACTTCAAGCAAATCTTCAATCAGATACACGCGCCTTGATCAGCAAGCTAGGGGAAAATAAATCTTCAAGCAAATCTTTGGAAGATTGCGTACACAAATATAAAGCGCTAGCTGGCGCGAAAACACAACTCACGAAATGCTGATCCATATGCTACCACATCTGTCCCAGCATCTGGCTAGTAGATGTTTTTGCAAAATGTAGCCAATCTACAAAAACCCAACAATGAATAACCTAATTCACTCACCACTAACTAATGTATTTATAATAGGTTTCTATGGTTTGTTACGATTTTGAATATATCTTTTAAAACAATGTTTGTTACCTTTTAAAATTAAATAAAATTTGTTACGATTAACTCACAATATTTTTTCTCTACACTTTTACTTCACTTAAACCCCCCCTATTACTTATACACCACTATTTTCAAATATTTAAATTCTAAACCTCTAACATATTTCAAATATGCCACTAACTCTCAAATTACTAAAATAACATTCAACTCCCAAAATTCAATAAATCACCAAAATAAACAATTAAACACACATAAACAATTAAATAAATAAATCCTAAAAATCGGGCTGTTACAACTCTACCCTCCTAAAAGAATTTCCGTCCTCGGAAATTACCTGAAGGAAACAACTCCGGATACGACTCCTTCATCTTACTCTCAAACTCCTAAGTTATGTTCCTCCCAAAGGACCTCTCCAAATCACTTTTACCCAAAACGATCTCTTTTCCACGCAACTGCTTAGCCTCTTGTCCTTCAATATTCAATGGCATAGTCCCAACGGTCAAATTCTCTCTTACTTCCAAATCATCCACTTGAATCACATGAGACAAATCATACACATACTTCCTCAACTGAGACACATGAACACACATCATGAAGATTCGACAACGACGGCGGTAACACAATCTGATACACTACAACTCCAACTTTGTCCATAACCTAATAAGGTCCAACAAAATGCGACGTCAACTTCCTCGACTTCCCGACGCCCGTAACTGGATTCACCCTCAAAAACACATGACCTCCGGCTTGAAAGTCAATATCCTTCCTCCTCTTATCATGATAACTCTTCTGCCTACTTTGAGATGCCTTCATCTTCTCCTGAATCATCTTAACCTTCTCCGTAGTCTGCTGAACTACTTCCGGTCTAATCAAAGCACCCTCGCCTGACTCAAACCAACACAACGACGTTCTACATCTCCTACCGTACAATGCTTTAAAAGGTGTCATACCAATACTTGAATGAAAACTCTTATTGTAGGTAAACTCAATCAACGGTAAACATTCACTCCAACTTACACCTTGCTCCAAAACATAAGCTCTCAACAAATCTTCCAAAGACTGAATAGTCCTCTCCGACTGACCATCAGTTTGAGGATGATAAGCGGAACTTAATCTCAACTTAGTTCCCAAAGCTTCTTGCAAACTTCCCCAAAACTTAGACGTGAACTTCGGATCTCTATCTAACACAATGCTAGACAGAATACCATGCAATCTG
Source organism: Medicago ruthenica (assembly GCA_018208015.1). Classification (NCBI taxonomy): domain Eukaryota; kingdom Viridiplantae; phylum Streptophyta; class Magnoliopsida; order Fabales; family Fabaceae; genus Medicago; species Medicago ruthenica. The sequence goes on along the minus strand of CM031376.1, from coordinate 63,425,342 downwards.
ACATTCTGCTCAATGTAGATCTCCGCCAACTTATCCAAAGACATAGTAACCTTGACAGGAATAAAATGCGCTAATTTCGTCAACCGATCAATGATCACCCAAATCGAATCGTAACCCTTCGCAGTCTTCGGTAAACCACTCACAAAATCCATAGGAATGCTATCCCACTTCCACTCCGGCATAAACAACGGTTGCATCACTCCGGACGACTTCTGATGTTCAACCTTGGACTTCTGACAAACCAAACAAGCATAAACAAACTCAGCAATATCTTCTTCATTCCATGCCACCAAAGCAACTTCTTCAGATCTTGATACATCTTTGTCTCTCCAGGATGAATAATCAAACTACTCCGATGACCTTCTTCCAAAATCTTACGCTTCAGCTCGGGTACATCCGGCACACAAACTCGACCACGAAATCTCAGAACTCCACTCTCATCCAATCCAAAGTCTACCTCCTTGCCTTGGTTAACTAGCACTAAACGATCCACAAGCTGCAAATCCACTTTCTGACCCTCTTTGATATCTTCAAGAATGTTACTCGTCAGCTTCAACATCCCTAACTTCACACCATTCGGAGTCAACTCACTCACCAAACTCAGATCTCGAAACTGCTCAATCAACTCCAACTCTTTCACCAAAAGCCCCGACATGTGCAACGACTTCCTACTCAAAGCTTCAGCTACCACATTCGCCTTACCGGGATGATAACTCAAATCAAAATCATAATCCTTCAAGAATTTCATCCAACGCCTCTGCCTCATATTCAACTCCTTCTGGCCAAATAGGTACTTCAAACTCTTATGATCACTGAACACCTCAAACTTCTAACCAAAGAGATAATGCCTCCAAATCTTAAGCGCAAACACTACTACCGCTAATTCCAAATCGTGATTGGATAATCCCTCTCATGAACTTTCAACTGCCTCGATGCGTACGCCATTACTTGACCACTTTGCATAAGCACACCGCCTAAACCTATCTTCGATGCGTCAGAATAGACCACAAAAGAATCCTTTGCATTCGGCAAAATCAAAACAGGCGCAGTCATCAACCTCTTCTTCAACTCTTGGAAACTCTCTTCACACTTCGATTCCCACACGAAAGCTTGTCCCTTACGAGTCAACTGCGTCAACGGCAAAGCCAACCTCGAAAATCCTTCAATAAACCTCCGATAATCCACACACTACCTCATGCTACCATCCTTATTCTTGACTAACAACATTGGCGCTCCCCACGGCGAAACACTCGGCCTGATGAACTTCTTCTCTAACAACTCCTCCAACTGTTTCTTCAACTCACCTAACTCAGAAGCAGACATCCGATACGGTGGCGCCGATATAGGACTAGTTCCAGGTACAACATCAATCACAAACTCTACTTCTCTCTCCGGAGGTAAGTCGGTAATGTCATCTGGAGAAACATCCGCAAACTCATTCACTACAGGCAAATCGCTAACTTGAACTTCACTTCCAACCTTCAACGAAGCAAACATAACAAACACTTGAGCCGTTCCGTCCAACGACGCTCCCACTTGTCTTGCAGACAAAAACTCCTCTACCTCCCGCTCCTCCGACTTAGGAAAAGTCACACTCTTGGTTAAACAGTTAATGTTAACACCAAAAGTTAGCAACCAATCCATTCCAAAAATTACATCCATATGCTCCAAAGGTAAACAAACCAAATTCAGGTTGAAATCCACATCGCAAAAATTCACAGGACAAGACCACTCTCAAACTTAACACACTAGGACCACCTAACTAGAAAGAACGAGTATCGACAGTATTCCACATACATGTCGCATACAACTGGATAATCACCAAGTGTTGGTCCAGACTAGACCGACCTGCTCTGATACCAAGTTGTAAAGCCCCAATCCCCGAGAACATAAATATAAAGATATATCACACATTTATCCTACATTGGAACTTTACTAATTCAACATATGTCTCATATCAAATATTTATGATAAAAACTTCATCAATTAAAACATATCGCAGCGGAATAAAATATAATTAACATCAAAACAAATGTCATGTCTCGGTCATAACATATAAATCAACATATTATCTCAAAAAAGTTTGATCCAAAGATCTCATAACGTAACATAAATAAACCCCAAGTCCTAATCAGAGCTTCTAAGCTAGACTCCAAAGAAGATAAACTCGAGTAGGCAAACGCCATCCTCGTCATGTTCACGAATAAGCTATTCCTCAACCTGCAAGTCTACATCCATGAGGGATTAGCCCAAGGATGAGGCGACAATAAAGCCACTGGAGGGTAAGATATATGCTCAACATAAGGGAATAATAAACGCATGTATGTCAGACAGCAACATCAACAATTATCACATATACATTTAAATAAACAATCATGGTTACATAATTCAACATTCATATCACGTTCATATTCAATTATAATCTCAATCATAATTTCCAATCATATATCAAACACTCAAGATTCATCAAGTATCATCAATTCATTTACAATTCAATCACAATCACAAGAACTCATCAATTAAGCATTTACCACCTTAATGCACAAATTCACGCCAAAACATTACCAAACACGACTTCTATGAATGTAATGCACCTAACACGACTCTATATGTTTTACGGTACCGCCACCGATGAACTCCTCGAGATCTAAAACCCCGCAATGAATTCACCATACAATCGCCAATGAAATCCTCGAGATCTTAAAACCCCGCAATGAAATCACCACACACCACACCAGACTGACTTATGAATGCATGGACCCACAAAGAGACTCGACAATGCTCACCAAATACACTCACCATTTGTTATACAATTCACTCCGTCATATAACATATCATCACCAAATCATCACCTAACGCATTATCAAATCACTAAGGCCACACATCAAGTCAAGTAATTAAACATCATCATCATTTACTCAAACATCGTCACTTAACACATAACATGTATCATTATCACACATCATTCAATATCATCAATAGCATCATCAATATCATCATAAATAGCATCATCAATAGCATCATCAATATCATCATCAATATCATCATCAATAGCATCATCAATAACATTATCAAATCATGTGTAAACAGCAACACATCACAACCATCACAACATCAAGTATTTACAATCTTCAACATTCTCATAATTTAAGTTTCATGATTTAATCACACAAACTACACCAAACATCATTAAAGATCGCAACTTCATAATTACCTACTCATATATTAACTCTAAATGATTCCTTAGACTCGTCATTAATGTTAAGGATGTTTCAAGATTTATTGAAAAAGTATGCGGAAGTTTCACGAAAAATGTGCCATGACCTATGTGTAGTATTTTGATCATAACTCAAGTTCTGGAACTCTAAATGAAGTCCAACCAACGGCAATTTAAATCTAACATCCATATCTACAACTTTCATGTTTACACCGAAACCCAGTTCAAAACAGAAACTAGTGAAAAAAGGGATGTAACAGAAAACGTTATTGCTGTCAGTGGTTAATACGGCTACGGGAATCACTTAAAACTCGCCCAAAAATCACATTTTTGATCCCCATCAACCCAAAATCAATTTACAGATATTAATCATGATCAATACACTCAAATTGAACAATTCTTAAACAACAAAACATTAATTGATATGAATTTCACAATATTTTCGGTTAATTTTCAAAGTTCGTCTCAAAAACCTATTTTTTCCCAAAACAACTTAAAATCCCAAACAGATTTGTACAACAACAATTCTAACTTTCTAATCACATCAACATGTTCATGAGCACATAATTAACAACATAAATCAACTTAAAATCAATTATGTCAATAATTCATTCAAATTCACCAATTTAAGCAATTTTCACATAAACAACAACAATTATAATCCCAACTTAACCCAAACAATATAACATCATAATTTCATAACCCAAATACATAATCATACTCATAATCAATTAAATTAATCATAAACAACACCAATTATCATGTTATTCATTAATTTCACCAAATTTCACAAAGTTCATAATTAACAAAATCAAACATGAGTTTTGACGAAGTAAAAACATGAAATCAAAAACTTAACACATATTCAATTCATTCATCAACAAAGAGCACTAAAATCAACACAATTAATCATAATTCATAAACTTAAGCTATAATCTAAAAGCTCCCAAACACGCAATTGCTTCTTAAACCCATATGTTAATCATAATCTCCCCTCTTACCTTAATTTCCTCGCTATTCTTGCTATTTTTAGTGCAATCATCTCCTTCACCTTTGATTCTCTAGCTTTCCTCTTCTCCAAGCCTCTTCTCTCTATCTCTCTCTTGCCTCTCAAAAGTTTTGTGAATAATGAATAACCTAATTCACTCACCACTAACTAATGTATTTATAATAGGTTTCTATGGTTTGTTACGATTTTGAATATATCTTTTAAAACAATGTTTGTTACCTTTTAAAATTAAATAAAATTTGTTACGATTAACTCACAATATTTTTTCTCTACACTTTTACTTCACTTAAACCCCCCCTATTACTTATACACCACTATTTTCAAATATTTAAATTCTAAACCTCTAACATATTTCAAATATGCCACTAACTCTCAAATTACTAAAATAACATTCAACTCCCAAAATTCAATAAATCACCAAAATAAACAATTAAACACACATAAACAATTAAATAAATAAATCCTAAAAATCGGGCTGTTACAGCTGGGTTTTGTGTGGGGGAGAGTGAGGTGTTGTGATTTTTTTTTAAAAAAAGGAAAGAAAGGAAGAAAGAGTTTATGATTCTGGTGGTGTTGTGTGGTTGTTGTATTTTCCGGTGGCCGGATTCCGGCGTGTTGGTGGTTGGTGGTGGTTCGTGATTTACAGTTCTTGGGGTTCGTGAACAGTACACTCAGTGTACTATTTATAGTAAAAAAGGACTGTGGATCAAATGGACAAAAATACCCCTCCTGGGGTTTGGACCAAAAGACTGAAAAAATAAAATAAAAATAAAAACAGTATAAATAACAAAATAAATAAAAAACGAAAAATAAAAATAAAAAAACACTTAATAATAAAAAAAAATTAAAAAGAAATAAAGAAAATAATAAATAATAATAATAATAAAAAACAAAATAAAAACGGTTGCCTTCGGAACAAAAATGAGGTATTTTAAAATACCTCCCTGCCGAAATTTCGTCTGAAACGACGAAAATTTCTGGCTTAAAAGACGAGAGAAACGAAATAAAAACGGGTCAAAAATGGGGTATGACACTTTTTATCTTAGAATTTCTTAAGTATAGAGTCTGAATCTGTGTTGTATTTTGTGAACACCACTGATAGTATATCAAGTGTTCAACTCAAACATATTCCTTTGTAAATCTGTTTGAATCAAAGTCTCTTACTTAGTGTTTGAGCAAGGAAGTCTCTTACTTTGTGTTTGAGCATAGGAAGTCTCTTGCTTTGTGCTTGAGCATTTGTAATCTTTGTGATTATAGTGAAAAATCTCTTGTTAGTAACAAGGGGACTGGACTACTTTCGGGTTGTAGAAGGAACCAGGATAAACTGCTTGTGTCTCTCTCTCTCTCTCTCTCTCTCATTTACTTTATATCCGCTGCAAAACACTCTGAAAATAGTTTCAGAATCTGATCATATCTGATTCTGAACTAACCTAAGTTTTTGAGAAAGAAAAAGCCAACACAATTCAACCCCCCTTCTTGTGTTTTTCTCACCTTCAGTTGGTATCAGAGCTCCGGTTCTGATATTCAATCACCTAATATTGAGTCAGTAAAGATCCTGAGAAAAACATGACTTCTAGTGGTTCCCCTCCACCTTCTCCTAGAAATCACACTTCTGTATCATATGATTATGGTACAGGTGAAAGGCAATCTCGCTCACACCATAAACCTCCTATGTTTATTGGTGATCCTGAGAAATTCTCATGGTGGAAAAGCAACATGTATAGTCATATCATTGGAATAGATGATAGTTTATGGGACATCATTGAAGATGGTATAACTATACCAATTGATGAAGAAGGAGTGGCTATTAATATAAGAGGCCTTACTGATGCTGAAAGAAAGATCTACAGAAAGCATCACAATGTAAGAGGTATCATTGTGGACTCTCTACCCCATAATGAGTATCTTAAGCTAAGTGATAAATCAACAACAAAATCCATCTTTACCTCTCTCTGCTCTAACTATGAAGGAAACAAGAAGGTTAGATAAGCAAAAGCAAACCTTCTGGTTCAGCAGTATGAGCTGTTCAGAATGAAGGAGGATGAAAATATTGAGACTATGTTCTCAAGATTTCAGACTCTGGTTTCTGGACTTCAGATTCTGAAGAAAAGCTATACTACTGCTGATCATGTGAACAAGATCCTCAGAAGTCTGCCATCTAAATGGAGACCTAAAGTGACTGCTATTGAGGAAGCTAAAGATCTAAATACTCTAAGTATTGAAGATCTTATAAGCTCTCTCAAAGTGCATGAACTGGGACTCAATGAAGATGAATCTGTTAAAAAGTCTAAGTCTATAGCACTGAAATCCAAAAGAAAGTCATCAAAAGTTCTAAAAGCTATAGAATCTGATGAAGAATCTCCTCAGGGAGGTTCTGAAGAAGATTCAGATGCTGAGGAACTTGCAATGCTTTTTAAAAGATTTTAGTACTTAATGTGAAATTCTGGCAGGTACTGAATCAGAACCGTAAAACAGAGTACTAAAAACGTAAAACGGAGTACTTAAACACAGGTTCAGAAGCAGCAAAATAAAGGACAGAAAACAAAGAACACATGATATTTGTTAACCCAGTTCGGTGATAAACAACACCTACGTCAGGAGGATACCAATCCAGGAAGGAAATCCACTAAGTAGAATTAATTCTAAGACTCAAGACACAGCTCCTGCTCCCAGCCTTATCACTTAATCTCCACCCGTATAGACTTCTACCTAGGAACTCCTAGATATAAGAACCTACTTACTTCCCAACCAAGTAATCACAGCCCAGTGATTATCAGACTCTTCAAACAACTCAAGTACGAAGTCACACTTCAAAACATCAAAGACATCACTTGTGCTTAAAAGCTTTAAGTGAATTACAACTCAAAACACACTAAACCAACTCTAACAGATGAGTGGTGTACAAAACAAAGCCTAAAGCTTACAGACTCAAAAACACAAAGACTCTTTTAATGTTAACTTCTGGTTTTCCAGTCAAGTCTTCAAATGCATCGTCCTCCTTAAATAGTCTTCAGCAGCAAACATAATTCTGAACAAAATAATCCTCAAAGATATAATTCTGAAATTCTTTAGAAGCTCATAGAAGGAAATATATTTCTGAAATATATTTTGCAAAGAATCCTTTTAAAATATATTCATAAATAAAAGAAACTAATCTTCAACAAGATCTTCACGTAAAATTACTCAACCTTCTAGAACCATTAGCCTGAATAAAACTTCAAACAAATCTTCAAAAGATACAGAAAGAATTAATAGAAAGAACGCAGAAATTCAGCTTCTGTAATGCAGCTTCTGAAGGTCAACAGAAGTCAACGTCTGAAGGCAGCTTCTGAAGGTCAACAGAAGTCAACGTCTAAACAGTGCGTCTGATGACCAGTTCTGCGTCTGATGAATAGTACCAGCGTCTAAAGACCAGTTCTGCGTCTGATGAACAATACTTGCTTCTGAAATCCAGTTTCCAGCTTCTGAAGACACAAATTAACTTCTGAAGAAGCATTGCTTGCACATTTTGATTTTACCAAACATGTAGCCAACATTCAGATATCCAACAATCTCCCCCTTTGGCAAATTTTTGTCTAAAATCAAATGGACCACAAAGATAAGTTCTTCACTCAACAAAAATATTCAACCATGAAGAACTACACATATTTAAACACATCACCAGAGTCAGCAGCGGATAAAATGCTATGTTAACACAAACAACTTCAGCTTCCACACACATCACAACAACTTCTGATAGCACACAAAAACAACTTAGTTTCTGAAGCACACAACTCCCCCTGGTACAGAAACAAACTCCCCCTCAACTCATACCCAGGCACAACCAACTCTCCCCCTGAAGCACAACATCCAACAAAACAACCCCTGAATATATCAGCTTCTGACAGAGAACTCCACACAAACTCAGAGCATAACAACTCATGAACACTACACAAAAACACTCCCCCTGAGCCAGAGACTCCCCCTAGAACATATCTTCACAGCTCTTTTTGTATTGCTTCTGAATTATGAAGAAAACTGTTAACTTCCCAAAAATAAACTCTGAATTCTGAAACTTAGTACATTCTGAACAAACACATTCTGAAACCAAACACAAGTTTTTCTCCCCCTTTTTAGCCAAATAATCTTGACACAACACATTCTTCACATAGAGAACAAAAACTGAATTGTTAACACAAACTGTTTTGATATCAGACTTAGTATCAGACTCAGCTTCAGCATTATCTTCATCTCCATCACTTCCAGCTTTCTCACCCTCAGCAATCTGTAATTGCTTTAACTCCTCATGCAGACAAACTCCCAGCTTTCTCCTCAAATTTTCAAATTGCTTGGCATCCAAAGCTTTTGTGAAAATATCAGCAATCTGTTCTTCAGTATCAACATGTTCAAGCTGCACAAGGTTTCTATGTTGTATATCAATGTGCTTAGTCCTGCTATGCTGTATGGGGTTCTTAGAAATGTTGATGGCACTCAAAATATCACAATACAAAGTCATAACATCCTGTTCAATATTGTATTCCTTCAGCATCTGCTTCATCCAGACTAATTGAGAACAACTACTTCCAGCTCCTATATACTCAGCTTCAGCTGTAGACAACGATACACAATTTTGCTTCTTACTGAACCATGAAATCAAATTGTTACCCAGAAAGAAACATCCACCAGAAGTACTCTTTCTGTCATCTGCACTTCCTGCCCAGTCAAATGACTCATTTTTGGCTCAGCTTGATATCTAGCACATACTCCAACAGCAAAGGTAATGTCTGGTCTGCTTGCAGTTAGATATAACAGACTCCCAATCATGCTTCTATACATACTTTGATCAACAACAACACCTTGTTCATCTTTAGTTAACTTCAAGTGAGTAGCTGCAGGTGTTCTTTTATGGCTAGCATTCTCCATCCCAAACTTCTTGACTATATTTTTTGCATATTTGCTTTGTGAAATGAATATAGTGTCTTTCATCTGCTTGACTTGAAGACCAAGAAAATATGTTAGTTCACCCACAAGAATCATCTCAAACTCAGACTGCATCTGCTGAACAAATAGTTGAACCATCTGGTTTGACATCCCACCAAAAACAATGTCATCTACATAGATTTGTGCTATCATTAAACTTCCATCTTCTTCTTTAACAAACAGGGTCTTGTCAGTTCCTCCTTTTTTGTAGCCTTGAGTAACAAGAAACTGTGTGAGTCTCTCATATCATGCTCTAGGTGCTTGTTTCAATCCATACAAAGCTTTCTTCAACTTGTAAACATGATTTGGAAAATTAGGATCCACAAATCCTTTTGGCTGTTCAACATAAACCTCCTCTTGTAAATATCCATTTAGGAAAGCACTCTTCACATCCATCTGAAACAACTTGAACTTTAGAATACATGCTACACCCAACAGTAATCTTATGGACTCTAATCTGGCCACAAGTGCAAAGGTTTCATCAAAATCTAGTCCCTCCACCTGAGTGTACCCTTGAGCAACTAACCTTGCCTTGTTTCTGGTCACAGTTCCATGTTCATCTGATTTATTCTTGTAAATCCACTTAGTTCCAATGACATTCATACCTTCAGGTCTTGGAACAAGGTCCCACACTTCACTTCTTTTGAACTGATTCAATTCCTCTTGCATAGCTTCAATCCAGAATTCATCAGTAAGTGCTTCTTTAATATTGTTGGGTTCAAATTTGGACACAAAACATGAATCAGTAGTTACTGCATCTGATCTTCTGGTTCTGACTCCTTGATCAAGACTCCCAATGATTAAATCTCTGGGGTGATCCTTCTGAACTCTAATTGAAGGTCCCTTACTAGTTGATACATGTTCTGGATAAATCTCTCCTTCTTTAGACTCTACTTCATTTTCCACAACTGGAGCTTCTGACTGTTGTTCTTCTAATGTTGCATCATCTGGTACCACTTCAGACTCAACTCTTTCTTTTTCAGCAGATAAATCATCTATCACAACATTGATAGATTCCATTACAACCTTGGTTCTGGAATTAAACACTCTATAAGCTCTGCTGTTTACTGAGTAACCAAGAAAAATTCCTTCATCAGACTTGGGATCCATCTTTCTTCTGTTTTCTCTATCAGCCAAAATGTAACACTTGCTACCAAAAACATGAAAATACTTGACGGTAGGCTTTCTTCCTTTCCATAACTCATACAGAGTAGAGGTAGTTCCCTTCTTCAGAGTCACTCTATTGTGTATATGACAAGTTGTATTCATTGCTTCTGCCCAGAACAGATAAGGTAAATTCTTAGCATGTAACATAACTCTAGCTGATTCTGCTAAGGTTCTGTTCTTCCTCTCAACCACACCATTTTGCTGTGGTGTTATAGGTGCTGAAAACTCATGCTTGATCCCTTCAGAAGCACAGAACTCAGAAAACTTCTTATTTTCAAACTCCTTCCCATGATCACTTATGATTCTGACAATAACACTATCCTTCTCTCTTTGTAACTGAGTGCACAGATCTTTAAACACATCAAAAGTATCTGATTTTTCTCTAACAAAGCTTACCCAAGTGAATCTTGAATAATCATCAACAACCACAAAAGCATACTTCTTTCCTCCAATGCTCTCAACTTGCATAGGTCCCATTAAATCCATATGTAACAATTCAAGTACTTTAGTTGTTACCTGGTGATCCAACCTGGGATGTGACTTTCTTGTTTGTTTACCAATCTGACATTCACCACAAATACTGTCTTCATTAATCTTCAGTTTGGGTAGACCTCTGATAGCTTCCATATTCATGACTTTCTTCATGCCCTTCAGATTCAAGTGACCCAGTTTCTGGTGCCAGAGTCTGACTTCTTCTTCTGAGCTTATGAGACAAGTGCACATGCTTGTTTCTTCTTCAGACATCCACAAATAGCAGTTGTCCTTTGATCTGCAGCCCCTCATTAGCACTTCTCCTTCTTTACCAGTTACCAGACATTCCTCCTTGTTAAATTTCACTTTCAACTCTTGATCACACAGCTGCTTATACTGATCAAATTTGAAGTTAACCCTTTCACTAATAGCACATTATCTATTCTTGGTAATCCATCACTGATCAAGTCTCCTATTCCAAGAATCTCTCCTTTAGCTCCATCAGCAAATGTCACATAGTTGCTGGAATATGGGTTTAAATTACTCAACAACTTCTTCACACCAGTCATGTGTCTGGAGCATCCACTATCAAAATACCAATCTTCCCTAGAGGTGGCTCTCAAAGATGTATGAGCTATGAGGCCAACATTATTAGCTTTGGGTTTCCATACCTTCTTGAGATTGATTATGTCTGCAACAAGTTCCACTTTTCTGTACTGAAAGTGCTTGGGATAACCATATAGCTTGAAACAGAATGGCTTAATGTGCCCCTTCTTTCCATAATGATGACAAACCCATAGATGAGTTCTCCTCTTTCCTTTAGACTTCTGAGGTTGCTTGTGATGTTCCATCTTAGATGTGCCTATCATTGGATCATAAGTTTCAACAACAGGAATATATTTTTCAGCTGGATTTTTCTGTTTGTTTAAGATCCTTTCATCAAAACCTATACCATTAGGTTTCCCTTGATTCTGACTCTCTAATATCTCCTCCAGAACATTAGTAGCAGTGTTCATCATTCTAACTTGCTTCTTCATGTTTTCAAGTTGAGAGTTCAGCTGGGTTACCTCATCTTTGAGATCAGAATTTTGCACTAAGAGTTCACTTTTCTCAGCATTCAGTTGGCAGATTGTCTTCTTCTGATCCACTAGTTGCTTGCAAACTTCTACACTTCTGATGTATAGGTTTTTGTAATTGTCAGCCAGTTCTTCATAAGAAGATTTTTCAACTCTGACTTCAGACTCTGATGAAACTTCAGACTCTGATAGTGTCTCAGACTCCAAAAATGCTTCAGACCTTGAAAGAGCTTCTGAGGCCTTAACCTTAACATCAGACTTGTATCTTCCAGTTAGGGCAACAACATACTTAGCAGATTCACTCTCTACTTCTTCTTCTGAGTCTTCATCAGACCAGGCTTTTCTTCTGCTTCTTGAGATAAGTAGGACATTTTGACTTGATATGACCATATCCTTCACACTCAAAGCACTGAACACCCTTTGATTGATTGCCCTTCTCATCAGTCTTTGTCTTCTTCAAATCATTAGGTTGCTTACTGATGTTGAATCTGTTGTTCTGACCTTTTGATTTGGATCTCCTGTCAACATGCTTCAGAATTTTGTTGAACTGTCTCCCCAGCATCACAAGTGCTTCTGATAAGCCTTCATCATCCTCATCAATCTCTTGTTGATCCGCAGCTTCAGAATTAACTGCAAAAGCAACTCCTTTCCCTTTCTTCTCAGTACGGTTACTGAAGGCTGTTTCAAAATTCAGCAGGGATCCTATTAACTCCTCAACCTTCATATTGGAGATGTCATGAGCTTCCTCAATAGTTGTCACTTTCATGTCAAATCTTTTAGGAAGTGACCTGAGTATTTTTCTAACAAACTTCTCATAAAAGTCATATCCAGAACATTCATATAAAAGTCCTGTATGTTCTCATCCTCCAACATCTTCAAATTTTCAAATTTTGTGGTGAGTAGTTGAAGTCTGGATAGCTTGACCTTTGAAGTGCCTTCATGAGTGGTCTTGAGAATCTCCCAGGCATCCTTGGCTATGGTACACTGCTTGATCAGTCTGAACATGTTCTTGTCCACTCCATTGAATAGAGCATTCAAAGCTTTGGAGTTTCCCAGAGTCAATTCATCTTCATCCTTTGACCATTCTTCCTCTGGTTTCAGCATATCAGTCTTATTTCCATCTTTGTCCAACACAACTGGATGTTCCCAACCCTTCAGCACTGCTTTCCAGGTCCTGATGTCTATGGATTTCAGGAAAGCACTCATACGAGACTTCCAGTACTCATAGTTGGAACCATCCAACAGAGGTGGCATGTTAACAAAACCTCCTTCCTTGTCCATTCTTGCCAGAAAAACCTTCCCCGGAGCTCACCCAATAACAGGCAGGGTGCCTGCTCTGATGCCAATTGAAATTCTGGCAGGTACTGAATCAAAACCATAAAACAGAGTACTAAAAAAGTAAAACAGAGTACTTAAACACAGGTTCAGAAGCAGCAAAATAAAGGACAGAAAATAAAGAACACAAGATATTTGTTAACCCAGTTCGGTGATAAACAACACCTACGTCTGGACGATACCAATCCAGGAAGGAAATCCACTAAGTAGAATTAATTCTAAGATTCAAGACACAGCCTTATCACTTAATCTCCACCCGTATAGACTTCTACCCGTATAGTCCCTGCTCCCAGCCTTATCACTTAATCTCCACCCGTATAGACTTCTACCTAGGAACTCCTAGATATAAGAACCTACTTACTTCCCAACCAAGTCATCACAGCCCAGTGATTATCAGACTCTTCAAACAACTCAAGTACGAAGTCACACTTCAAAACATCAAAGACATCACTTGTGCTTAAAAGCTTTAAGTGAATTACAACTCAAAACACACTAAACCAACTCTAACAGATGAGTGGTGTACAAAACAAAGCCTAAAGCTTACAGGCTCAAAAACACAAAGACTCTTTTAATGTTAACTTCTGGTTTTCCAGTCAAGTCTTCAAATGCATCGTCCTCCTTAAATAGTCTTCATCAGCACACATAATTCTGAACAAAATAATCCTCAAAGATATAATTCTGAAATTCTTTAGAAGCTCATAGAAGGAAATATATTTCTGAAATATATTTTGCAAAGATTCCTTTGAAAATATATTCATAAATAAAAGAAACTAATCTTCAACAAGATCTTCACTTAAAATTACTCAACCTTCTAGAACCATTAGCCTGAATAAAACCTCAAGCAAATCTTCAAAAGATACAAAAAGAATTAACAGAAAGAACGCAGAAATTCAGCTTCTGAAATTCAGCTTCTGAAGGTCAACAAAAGTCAACGTCTGAAGGCAGCTTCTGAAGGTCAACAGAAGTCAACGTCTGAACAGTTCTGCGTCTGATGAACAGTACCAACGTCTGAAGACCAGTTCTGCGTCTGATGAACAGTACTTGCTTCTGAAATCCAGTTTCTAGCTTCTGAAGACACAAATTAACTTTTGAAGACGCAATGCTTGCACATTTTGATTTTATCAAACATGTAGCCAACATTCAGATATCCAACATAATGAAAAGACAAAAGAAGTTCTCTAACAGGAGTAGTAACTTCAAAGGATCTGGTTCCAAGAACAAAGATCAGAAGGGTTGCTACAACTGCAAGAAGACTGGTCATTTCATAGCTGAATGTCCTGAACTACAGAAGGACAAGTCAAAGGAGAAATCCAAGAAGACCAGCTCTAAATCAAGCAACTTCAGAAACAAGCTCAAGAAAGGTCTTATGGCAACATGGGATGATCTTGATAATGAATCTGAATCTGATAAGGATGATGAAGAGGAAGCTAACCTGGCTTTAGTAGCAACAATATCCTCTGATACAAAGTCAGGTTCAGACTCTGAAGATGAAGATGAGGTATATTCTAAACTTACTCGTTCTGAACTTATTGAAACAGTTAAAGATCTTATGAACCACCTCAGAAGCAAGTTGAGTTAATTAAAATCTTTGAAAAATAAATATAACTTGCTGACTGATGAAAATCTCCAACTTCAGAATCACATCAATGAGATTGATGAAGAAGTTATAGAACTCAAAGATGAAGGCAAAATCTAAAACTTTGCCAAAGTCTAAACCAAAAGGATCTAAGTCTAAGACTATGAGGAAAACAGACTTTAAATCTGAAAAGGTTCAAAGTCTGAAGAGTTCAGAACCTAAGACAAGCAAGTCTTAGACTCTGAAAAATTCAGACTCAAATTTTCAAAAGGCTGTGTTTGTAAAATCTTCAAGGAATACTAAACCAGTTTATACAAAACCTTTTAAATCTCAGAATGCCAGACTGATAAGTGCCTGAAAATGGTTAAATTGTTCATTTAATTAAGGCACTTATGTTACTTATTTCACAAGTTATCATAGGATAAGCCCATATTTATGGTTCAAAATGCTATATTTGTGATCCTATGTCTTACCCCATGTTATTATTGCAGGAAATTCATGCTTGATTATGCTGAGCAAAGAAATGAAGTTTGTTTCAAAGCCATCGCTACAAGCGCAAGCATTCTCGCTACAAGCGAGGATAGGCAGGGAATTTGAAGGCTTCATCGCTTCAAGCGCCAGATGCCACGCTACAAGCGAGGATAGGCAGGGATTTTTAGAGGTTCATCGCTACAAGCGATGGACTGGTCGCTTCAAGCTACCAAGGGCGGTTTAAGGCTCCATGCTGACGTGGAGGATCCCTATTGGCCATTAAACTTCCTCGCTACAAGCGACCAACTCATCGCTTGTAGCGAGCGTGCAAAAATTCAGATTTATATAGCAATTTTGGCTCATTTTCACATATATCCAGTTGGAGAACTTTGATACTTCTTCTTCCAATTTGTTAGGATTGCTTTAGTAGTAGTTTAGGACTTAGTAATTAGGGCTAGAGCTTTGATCTTCAAAGATCAAAAGTGATTGGGTAGTGGAAATCAATCAAGACTTTGGGAAATCAAGACTTGGTTTGTATCTTCATCTTTTCTCTTCACTTTTGCATAGTTGCCATGAAAATGAGCAACTAACATCCCTTTGTTGGGATTAGAGGTAATCTTTCTAGCTTTGATTGTAATGAATGATTATGTGAATATATGGTTTGGCAATTTAAGTGTTTATGAAGTTATTCTTGCTTTTCATTCTCATGATTGATTCAAATGATATTGACAAATACTTTTGAATCTATGTTTAAGAATAATCTTCTATCAAAATAAGAAAGTCTAGAAATGGATTTGGGTTTTGATAATCGCACTAAGTTTCGGATCGTAATGCTTTTGGATCGTTTGATTGATTGGGAAATCGTCGATTAAACGATACGATCGATTTCACGATGTCATTTGGGAAATCAATGATATTGTAGAGCGATACGTGATATTTACGCTAAAACGATAAATTCATATGCATGATTTATTTATTACATTCTTTGCAAGATTGATGAACTTTAATCTCAACGCTTTTATTCCCTAATTCTTTGTCGTTTTAATTCCCGCATTTACATTCCGTTAATTTATGAAACCAATCGTACAAACCCCTAACTCAAAACAATATCGATTGTTGAACGGTTCGAAGTAAGGCACCAATCCCTGAGGAGACGATAATTGAAAATACTTACTTTTGTTGTATGAAATACTGCTTCAACAAAATGGCGCCGTTGCCGGGGATTAGTGTTAACTTATTTTGAACATCGCAATAGTTTGTAGTGTTTTGAGCTTTTGTATATACCTTGTTAATATTCTTTCATTTCTTTTGTATATATAAAAACTGTTTGGCATTAACCCTCTTTGTTATGCAAAGAAAAGTTTCTTGTTAGTTAATTGTGTTTCAGATTCTCATTGAAAGAAATCATGGCTGATCATCATGATTATTTCAAATATTATGATCCATACGAGTATGAAGCTTATCAACAATATCAACAATATCCGTCTGAAGATGAACAAATGTCAAGAACTGAGAATATTCTGAACATGTTCATGCAACAATCCATGATCAACATGCAAAACACCAACCATAGATTAAGAGCTTTGTCATGCCAATTGGAGGTTTTGCAAGTTCAAATGAATTATCTACCAAGAATCGTGGATGTTCAGACCAACAATCAATCCACTTTGGAATGTGGAGAGATTGTTGAAGATGATGTTGATAAGAGTGAGGAAGAACCAATGTTTAAAGGATGTGGTATAGAGCCATTAGTGGAAGAATTAGAGATACCACGCAAAGATGAAACTCCTCAAGAAAGGTCAGATACTGAAGAGGCCAGTGTTGTTGATAGTGAAGAAAGTATGGAGATTGAGAAGCCGGAACCGTTTCTTAACAAGGAACAAACTTCTAAGGATGAGGGGATGAAAGTGAGCAAGGTGGAACTTGAACGAGTACAAGATTGCTTATGTTCCTTGCTCAGCTTACTCTGGATAGGGAGGTTATGGACTCCACATCAGCGGTTCTTCAAGTTCATGGAATTCCTCCCGCTGCAAAGGGATACTAAAGCTGGTGTGATCTCCGTCTCATTCTGGCCACCCTAACGAAAAAGGCGTCGAGCTAACGACGTAAAACAAGCGCTTGTTGGGAGGCAACCCAACTGTTTAGGTTTGTTTTAATTAGTATTTTGATTTTTAACATTCATCCATGCATGTTGGGATAGTGGCTAGAATTCCAAAATTTATTTTTCTGTTTCCTGTCATGGTCGCTACAGCGACCAACTCATCGCTGTAGCAATGGAATTTACACTATGTCGCTGTAGCGACGCACTTGTCGCTTGTAGCGACAGTTTTTGCACTTGCGCTTGTAGCGCCACAGTACGCTTGTAGCGATGGGCTTTTTGCCTGTCGCTGTAGCGACGGATCGCGCGCTTGTAGCGAGCGTATCAGAAAACAGTTTTATAATACCCAGTGTTGGTATAAGCCCTAGAGGCCAATAGTTTATGTTAAACTTATATATGTATCATGACTTTTATTATTGAATAAAATATGGCGTTCTTTATTACACTTGTTATAAGATAAATAAAGTCCCTAGAATAGTTGGTTCATGTGATGGAATATTAAGTGTGACTTAATCATGAGATTACATCAACGAAAGAACACTATTCTTAAAGGTATCCGTAGTCGAGCTTTAATATGAATTGGGATAATAATAAAGCGTGGAGACTATTATGTATGTAGACTGATGACCACATCTCATGGGTCATGAATATGAGATATTAAGTCTATACATAGGTATGAGTATTAGGAGTAATATTTATACTGGATTGACCCATCGTGAGAATACTACATAGTATGTTATGAAATCGTCATAAGTTATTCTCACAATGATAATAGTGTATATCACTCTTAGACCTGAAACCACTATGATCCCTAGATGTGGACTCAAGTGTTTTATTGCCATTCAAACGTTGTCTGTAACAAGATGACTATAACGTTGGTTAATGGGCACTTGACGAATCATGCTGAGGGACATGAGTGTCCTAGATGGGATTTGTCCCTCCTCATAACAGGAGATATATCTTTAGGCCTCTTGATGGAATATGACTGGAAAAATGCATGGCCATGCCGAATTAAGTCAATATGAGATATTGGACTTATTCGTTGTTCAGTATATTTTGGGATCAAGAAATATAAATATTGAGCTAAACAAGGGTGACGTAATCTATGCCTTGTGTTCAATAAAGATATTAGGACAAAGGAGTAATCGTACACATAGATATTATCATGGAAAGGTTTCGTCAGATCACTTGACATTCTTGTCACTTGGGTAGCAGTGATGTGTTGCTAGATACCGCTCACTGTTTATAATATTAATGGGATTTAATATTATTGCCAACGTGACAAGAACCTATAGGGTCACACACAATAGAACGGTAAAAAGGAGAAATATAAGTAAGACTTATATGATGGGGTACGTTTAGCAATACGCGCTAATTAGTTAGCGGAAGCTGATGGGCTAATGGGCTTTTGAAGCTCAAGCTGATTTTGTGCAGCAACGAGTTCTATAAATAGAAGCTCTAGTGCTGAAATCAAAAAATGCTTTTCGTGTAACCCTAAAGGCTAAACGAATCCCCACTTCTCCCTAACCTCTGATCGCTTGGCTAGCACCGGGAATCAAAGGAAGCCGTTCGTGTGGACGAGTAGAGGCTTTGCTTACTTGCTCAGCTGTGATCAAAGAAACAGTTTCTGCACTAAGAGGTAACAACTCTATCACTGATTCATGTGACATTCGTAATGATCCGAGGAAAGGAAATCAAAATTTTTTAAACTTCCGCTGCTCTTTATATGTCGATTTCCCTTCAGTGGTATCAGAGCCAATTACGAAACCATGAATCGGATTGTTTTGTTTACTGCTTTATGTTTTAATTGGATTAAACATAATCGAATACAATTAAATAATAAAGACGAATTAAAATTGGCAAGGCATCACGTTTCTGTGCATGGCTTTTCGGTTTGTTTGAAGCTTCGGAACCGTATCAGGTGAAGCATCAATATATCGATTATCCATATCGACGGAGATGTGTTGCTCGATCACATACGCACATAATTGAATCGTATCACTTTTCTGTGCATGGCTTTTCGAATTGTTTGAAGCTTCGGAACCGTTGTCTGGTGAAGCATCAATATTTTCGATTATCCATATCGACAGAAATATGATTGATAAATTCTGTGTAACAGAAGTATATGTGATATACTCGTGATGATCGTTCACTAAATCAAGTCAGATGATATTTGTTCATATTGGATGATTGTAAACTGGAGCTTCGGAACCGTATCAGGTGAAGCATTCTAAGTTCGATCACCATATTGGATAAACAATCAGAGTACTTTGATTGGTGTGATCATACTGTTACAACGGGGTTCATAACGCCGCAAGTGTTGTGCCGTCATGATTAGGGTTACGAAAAAGGCTGAAACCTGGTTCAGAATCGTGACACGATTAGAGAATCGTGACACGATTTTGTGCCCAGCAAATCGTTTGCTTCTGCCTATAAAATCGTGACACGATTCCAGAATCGTGACACGATTTTGTGCCCAGCAAATCGTTTGCTTCTGCCTATAAAATCGTGACACGATTCCAGAATCGTGACACGATTTTGTGCCCAGCAAATTGTTTGCTTCTGCCTATAAAATCGTGACACGATTCCAGAATCGTGACACGATTTTGTGCCCAGCAAATTGTTTGCTTCTGCTTATTATTTCTTTTATTTTGGATTTTGAAATACGGCCTGCGTGTCGTGCCTCTCTCTTGAATTCTATATGTACATTCTCTTCTCATCCAATCCCTCGTATGTAAAACGAGTTTCTTT
Organism: Medicago ruthenica; assembly: GCA_018208015.1. Taxonomy (NCBI): domain Eukaryota; kingdom Viridiplantae; phylum Streptophyta; class Magnoliopsida; order Fabales; family Fabaceae; genus Medicago; species Medicago ruthenica. The sequence continues at coordinate 63,405,212 of CM031376.1, read as the reverse complement.
ATATGTAATGTAATTAGAATACAAGGAGGTAATAGGACCATTGACGTTGGATTAGCCCTAGAAGTCCAGCTTGGAGAAGCAAGGTCGTCTCTAGGATTAGTTTAGATTCTTTCATTGGCTTGAGAGAATCATAGCGTTAGGAGGCCATAATCATGTCACTTTTATTTTGTATAATTGTTATGCATGCTTGAATGATTGGAGTGCGAATATATATGATATATAAGCCGTGGTGAGGTGAGATCAAACTGAATAAAATCCTTCAAAGTGATATATTAAGTTTAATGCTTTCCAAAAGAATAACACCCTTCAAGACTAATATCGAATGTGTGGGTTCTGCCCTAGCGAAGCACATGTTCTATGTTTGTAAGTTGCGGTGCGGTAATTTCATTTACCCGATTGTTATTCTATTGGGTTTAACTTAACTAAATTAATTTTAATATGATTAGAATAAATTTAGAAGCAAGAATTGGGAAATATCTATATGATAGATTAGAGTAAGAGTTACTCGCCCAATTGATTTGAAAGTTGTATAAGATACAATTGGAAATGTTCCTACCTAAATAGCTGAGTTTTGGGTGATCAGCCCTAGCTGACTCAAAACAAGGCGAAATAAGGATTTCAACCCGCTAGAAAATCTTCCAACGGGATTTTCCGAATTAAATGTTTGAAGGTCATTTGATTTGAGTAAAATAGTGGGAGCGTATTTAATTAAAGGCCAAATTAAATATGTTATTTTCATGATACTTATTTTGCATATTTTAAATTGTAGATGGCAAATAACACTTCAAATAACATTTTGCGATCAGTCCTTGAGAAGGATAAGCTGAATGAAACAAATTTTTTAGACTGGCACCGAAACTTGAGGATTGTCCTCACACATGAGAAAAAGCTGTATGTGCTTGATGAACCTGTTCCTGAAGAGGCACCAGCTGCAAATGCTCCCAGGGCTGAGAGAGATGCTTATAGTAAGCATGTCAAAGATGCCGTGGAAGTCGCTTGCATCATGCTTGCAACTATGACCTCTGAGCTTCAGAAGCAACACGAGAACATGGCTGCGTTCGATATGATCGAACACCTTAAGACTCTTTATGAAGAGCAAGCTGACAATGGAAAGGTCAAAAAGCATAATAAGAAGCCTAAAAGGTCTAAGGGAAATGGCAAAGGCAAAGCAGTTGCTAAGCCATCAACCAAAGCCTTGAAGCCTACTGGAGGTGTGGCTAAGGAGGGCAAGTGCTTCTACTGCGGTAAGACCGGGCACTGGAAGCGCAACTGCCCAAAATATCTGGAAGATAAAAGGAATGGAACAGTTGCTTCCACTTCTTCAGGTATTTTTGTTATAGAAATTAACATGTCTACTTCTACATCATGGGTATTGGATACTGGATGTGGTTCTCATATTTGTACTGATGTGCAGGGGTTGAGAACGAGTAGAACATTGGCAAAAGGGGAAGTCGATCTACGAGTTGGCAATGGCGCAAAGGTTGCTGCTTTAGCTGTTGGAACTTATGAATTGACTTTACCTAGTGGTCTTTTAATACAGTTAGAGAACTGTTATTTTGTACCGGCAATTAGCAGAAATATTATTTCCGTTTCTTGTTTGGACAAGTCCGGTTTTTGTTTTACAATAAAAGACAAGTGTTGTTCTATTTATTTGAATAATATTCACTATGCTAATGCCATTATGAGTAATGGACTTTATATTCTTGATCTTGATATGCCAATCTATAACATAAATACGAAAAGGATGAAACCTAATGAGTTGAATCCAACTTATCTTTGGCATTGTCGTTTAGGCCATATAAACGAAAATCGCATTTCCAAACTCCATAAAGATGGAATTTTGGACTCTTTTGATTTAGAATCATATGAGACATGTCGATCTTGTTTATTGGGAAAGATGACAAAGACCCCATTCACCGGAACAGGTGAAAGGTCTAGTGATCTTTTGGGACTCATACATACTGATGTATGTGGACCACTAAACACACCTGCTAGAGGAGGGTTTTATTACTTCATTACATTCACTGATGACTTTAGTAGATTTGGATATGTGTATCTAATGAAACATAAATCTGAATCATTTACTTTCTTCAAAGAATTTCAAAATGAAGTAGAAAACCAACTTGGCAAGAAAATCAAAATGCTTCGATCTGATCGAGGTGGCGAATATTTGAGCCAAGAGTTTGACGATCATCTAAAAGAGTGTGGGATCTTATCCCAGCTCACACCTCCTGGAACACCACAATGGAATGGTGTTTCCGAAAGGAGAAATCGAACCTTGTTAGACATGGTCCGATCTATGATGAGTCATGCTGATCTTCCAAACTCCTTTTGGGGACATGCCTTATTAACTGCAGCTTACACACTTAACCAAGTTCCATCCAAAGCGATAGAAAAGACACCATATGAGATATGGAGTGGTCGAAAACCCAATGTGAGACATTTAAAGATTTGGGGTTGTGAAGTTTATGTGAAACGACTAATGTCCACTAAACTTGAACAAAGATCTGACAAATGTTTCTTTGTGGGATATCCTAAAGAAACTAAAGGATACTACTTTTACAAACCATCTGAGGGCAAAGTGTTTGTCGCTAGAGATGGAGTATTCCTTGAGAAGGAATTTGTTTCCAAAGAAATTACTGGGAAAAAGGTAGATCTTGAAGAAGTTCAAGACCCACAAAGTAGTACGCCAATGGAGGAACAGGAGCAGGATACACAAACTGTTGTGACAGAAAATCCTACTCCAATAACACAAGAACCACGTAGGTCAAATAGGATACGTCAAGAACCTGAGAGATATGGGTATCTCATATCAGAAGAATGTGACGTATTGCTCATGGATCAAGATGAGCCTATGACTTACCAAGAGGCCATTACTGGTCCTGAATCTGAGAAGTGGCTTGAAGCCATGAAATCTGAAATGGATTCCATGTACACAAATCAAGTTTGGAACTTGGTTGAAGCACCTAAAGGAATTAATCCTATAGGATGCAAGTGGGTTTTCAAAAAGAAAACTGACATGGACGGAAAGGTTAACACCTACAAAGCGCGGTTGGTTGCTAAAGGCTTCAAACAAATTCATGGTGTAGACTATGATGAAACCTTTTCACCAGTGGCAATGATTAAATCCATTCGGATCTTACTTGCTATCGCTGCATACCATGATTATGAAATCTGGCAGATGGATGTCAAGACTGCTTTCCTTAATGGAAATCTCCTTGAGGATGTGTACATGACACAACCTGAAGGATTTGGCATTCCTAATAACATCCAAAAGGTATGCAAATTGCAGCGATCAAACTATGGATTGAAGCAAGCTTCGAGAAGTTGGAATCTTCGTTTTGATGAAACTGTACAACAGTATGGATTCATTAAAAATGAAGATGAACCTTGTGTTTACAAGAAGGTTAGTGGGAGCATAGTCTCATTTCTGGTATTATATGTGGATGACATATTGCTTATCGGAAATGATATCCCTACACTACAAGAAATTAAATCTTGGTTAGGGAAATGCTTTTCTATGAAAGACTTAGGTGAAGCTTCCTACATATTAGGAATCAGGATCTATAGAGATAGATCACAAAGATTGCTTGGCTTAAGTCAGGGTACATACATTGACAAAGTCTTGAGACGTTTCAATATGTATGAGTCCAAGAAAGGACTCGTACCTATGTCATCAGGTATAAGTTTGTCAAAAGCACAATCCCCTTCAACTGATGAAGAAAGGGATCGAATGATCAATGTTCCATATGCATCCGCAATTGGATCTATCATGTATGCTATGTTATGTACTCGACCAGATGTCTCGTATGCTTTAAGTGCTACGAGCAGATACCAGTCTAATCCAGGTAACAGTCATTGGGTTGCTGTTAAGAACATCCTTAAGTACTTGAGAAGAACTAAGGATACTTTCTTGATCTATGGAGATCAAGAAGAGCTCTCTGTAATTGGTTACACAGATGCTAGTTTTCAGACAGATCATGATGATTTCAAATCGCAATCTGGATACGTGTTTTGCTTAAATGGCGGTGCTGTTAGCTGGAAAAGTTCAAAGCAGGAAACAGTCGCTGATTCTACAACTGAGGCCGAGTATATTGCTGCATCTAATGCCGCAAAAGAGGCTGTTTGGATCAAGAAATTCATCTCTGATCTTGGTATAGTTCCAAGCATTGTGGATCCCATTGAATTGTTATGTGATAACAATGGAGCAATCGCACAAGCTAAAGAACCTAGATCTCACCAAAGATCCAAACACATACTTAGGCGCTATCATCTCATTCGAGAAATCATCGATAGAGGAGATGTGAAAATATGCAGAGTACCAACATCAGATAATGTTGCTGATCCACTGACTAAAGCTCTAACTCAGCAGAAGCATGATGGTCATACTAGATCTATGGGTATTAGGTCTATGCCTGATTGGCTCTAGTGCTAGTGGGAGATTGTTGGTATAAGCCCTAGAGGCCAATAGTTTATGTTAAACTTATATATGTATCATGACTTTTATTATTGAATAAAATATGGCGTTCTTTATTACACTTGTTATAAGATAAATAAAGTCCCTAGAATAGTTGGTTCATGTGATGGAATATTAAGTGTGACTTAATCATGAGATTACATCAACGAAAGAACACTATTCTTAAAGGTATCCGTAGTCGAGCTTTAATATGAATTGGGATAATAATAAAGCGTGGAGACTATTATGTATGTAGACTGATGACCACATCTCATGGGTCATGAATATGAGATATTAAGTCTATACATAGGTATGAGTATTAGGAGTAATATTTATACTGGATTGACCCATCGTGAGAATACTACATAGTATGTTATGAAATCGTCATAAGTTATTCTCACAATGATAATAGTGTATATCACTCTTAGACCTGAAACCACTATGATCCCTAGATGTGGACTCAAGTGTTTTATTGCCATTCAAACGTTGTCTGTAACAAGATGACTATAACGTTGGTTAATGGGCACTTGACGAATCATGCTGAGGGACATGAGTGTCCTAGATGGGATTTGTCCCTCCTCATAACAGGAGATATATCTTTAGGCCTCTTGATGGAATATGACTGGAAAAATGCATGGCCATGCCGAATTAAGTCAATATGAGATATTGGACTTATTCGTTGTTCAGTATATTTTGGGATCAAGAAATATAAATATTGAGCTAAACAAGGGTGACGTAATCTATGCCTTGTGTTCAATAAAGATATTAGGACAAAGGAGTAATCGTACACATAGATATTATCATGGAAAGGTTTCGTCAGATCACTTGACATTCTTGTCACTTGGGTAGCAGTGATGTGTTGCTAGATACCGCTCACTGTTTATAATATTAATGGGATTTAATATTATTGCCAACGTGACAAGAACCTATAGGGTCACACACAATAGAACGGTAAAAAGGAGAAATATAAGTAAGACTTATATGATGGGGTACGTTTAGCAATACGCGCTAATTAGTTAGCGGAAGCTGATGGGCTAATGGGCTTTTGAAGCTCAAGCTGATTTTGTGCAGCAACGAGTTCTATAAATAGAAGCTCTAGTGCTGAAATCAAAAAATGCTTTTCGTGTAACCCTAAAGGCTAAACGAATCCCCACTTCTCCCTAACCTCTGATCGCTTGGCTAGCACCGGGAATCAAAGGAAGCCGTTCGTGTGGACGAGTAGAGGCTTTGCTTACTTGCTCAGCTGTGATCAAAGAAACAGTTTCTGCACTAAGAGGTAACAACTCTATCACTGATTCATGTGACATTCGTAATGATCCGAGGAAAGGAAATCAAAATTTTTTAAACTTCCGCTGCTCTTTATATGTCGATTTCCCTTCACCCAGGCCACTCCTGTCACTTCAGCTACCCCCAACCACTTTCATTTATTATTATAGCCGTTTTAAACTTACATTTTCGCATCTGTAACATTCCATAAACATCCATTCCATTTCTGCATTTTGTTCATTTCAATTTCTGCAAAGATTCAACACTTCACTCTGTACCTGTAATCATCTTGTTAAATCATCAACCAGGTATGTATATCGTCCTTTTCTGTCACTGATTAGAAGCTCTTTACTGTTTATGGTGCTTGCATGCTTATTTCGAATCCTAGGGTTTAGGGTTTTTGAAAATCTGCAAACTTAAGGAATGCCCTGTGAATACCCATGTTATACATAGTTTAAGCTGTTGTAAATGAACGAAAATCATCTAGAAAACTTCCCTGTAATCCTTTTGTTCATAGAAATCGTATTTTGGAAAAACCCTTTGTAAAAATTCAAAATAAATTAGGGTTTTTGAGGATTTAGGAAGTTTAGGTGATTGTTAGTCATTTATTTTAGCTTCAATGTTGATTTCGCATGCTACAAGTAAGTTAAATTCCAGAAAAACATGAAAATCTGAAAAGGGTCTTCATCGCTACTGTACGCTTGTAGCGAAGGAAAGAGGCATTTTCTGGGTTTCGTCGCTACAGCGACCAATCTGTCGCTTGTAGCGAGCGAACCCAGAATTTGTTTTATTTTTGTTTTGATTGATACTTGACTTGTACCCTACTTAACTTTCATCTATTTTGATAAATTTTGTAGGAATGGCACCTAAAACCTCTTCTAAACGTCAAAGGAACGTTGAAAGCTCCTCGTCACGACCACGAGCAAACATTCCACCACACGATGCGAGTCGTTTCCTAAGCTGGAGGAACCAAGAACGCTACGAGGAGCTGAGGGCAAGACGCATCTGGTCTGAGAAGCGGTTTGAGATTTCTGAAGAAGGGGAATATGGAGGCTTAGCAGCCATGATTAACGAGAGGAAGTGGGGGATTTTATGCACGCCACCCAGGAGGATTAACTATGAAATCGTGCGCGAGTTCTACGCGAACGCGATCCCCTCTGATCCATCTGATGAGTTTACTTGGACGACCTACGTGCGAGGGCGCATAGTCACCTTCGATCGCATGTCCATCAACGCGTATCTGGGCAAGCCTCTGGAGCTAGTTGAAGAAGATAATCCGCTTGCACCCACTGCGCTTTGTGATTTCTGTGAACATCAGAGGAGTGGTGATTGGGATCACGACAGCATCGCACAGGACATCTTCCAGGCGGGGAAGAGTTATGATGTGAGTAGGGCTTCGGGTAAGCCTTTCCGAGCATTTCGTGAGGACATGACCACTGAGGCTCAGGTAATCCTTACCCTTATTCTATATAACATCCGCCCCAAATCTCACACCTCCTCCACCACCTTAGATGTGACCCCTCTTGTCCATTATATCCTCACTCAGCGTCAGGTGGACGTTGCTAGGCTGATAGCAAATGAGATGAGGATAGTAGCTGAGAGTGGTATTTTACCCCCGGGCAAACCTAAATGCCCTCTGACTTTTCCCGGGTTGATCATGGGTCTCTGTAGGCGAGCTAGAGTTCACATACCATCACAGGTTGATGAGGAAATTAAAAACCCTATTGATGATAGATACATCAATAGGTACTGCTCTACACCTGCACCTGTTGCCCCACCACCACCACCTCATACCTCAGCTGCACCATCTTCCTCAGCAGGACCTTCTCATGTACCACCACCACCACCTCAGACTACTAGCCACCCGACCATTCCACCATTGGACTTCTCGAGTTGGGATTCTGCTACTGTGAGCTCCTTTTTGTTGGCGCAGAATGCGTCAAATCACCGGGCACTTACTACGATTCAGAGCCATCTGCATGACAGTGGCCAAAGCCCGTGGACACCTGCTTTCTTCTCCGAGCACATCGCTTGGCCTGGGGACAGGCCATTCTTTCCAGGAGGGGCAGCTGCAGCTGATGCTGGTGTTCAGGATGCTGGTGATGAGGGTGATGACGACGCTGATGTCGATGATGATCTGGGTGATGACTCCTCAGCTGCTACAAATTCTATTGATCGCATGGCAGCTGACTTGATAGACTCTGAGGACGACATGGCCACAGACTCAGATTGATGATGCAGAGCTGCAGATCTTGATTTGTTTTTCTTTCGTTTTATTTATTCAGCTTTGTACTTTAACATTTTTATTTATGCTTTGTACTTTGATTATGTTTCTTTTGTACCATGGATGATGTACCTTTTTGGTTTAAGTTAATTATGTTTATGTTATTTAATTTGGGTATAACATGTTAGTTTAGTTTATATTTTATTTATGCTTTAGTATTTATGTTAAAATTTTTTGGAATGATCCCAACAAATTTTGAAAGAAAGATGAAAGATTCAAAAGCCAATGCTTGAACTGTGAATCATCTGAGTGATAATGATAGAATGAGTGTTAAAGCGCAGCTAAGGTACTCGTTTTCTTGTTTTTCTAGGTATATTCTTTAATGTGAATAAGTTCTTTACACACACAAGTTAATTTATTCAGTTTTTAAGCAAGCATGTGTTTAGTTTTGAACCAATATAGAACTAGCCAAAAATGTGAGGAATCCTCAACCAATGTATATATATGCAGGAGACCAATATCATGTTTTAACTCAGTTATTTTATGTTAAATCTGTTGTTGTTTTAATTTGTATAAGAGCATTGAAATGATCAAGGCAATTTTTTTGAAATTGAGAGAAATACTTGACCAAATGAACCTACCCTGTGAGATGTGTGAGTATCTGTTAACCCATCTGAGCCTATTTGAATCAGAATCGTTAACTGTGGACTGTCAATTTAATAAGCTCATCTGCTTATTTAAATTGCCGGAGTTTGTAAAAAAATTCAGTTCATAGTTAACTCTTTAATGAATTCTGATAGTTGTTTTCTTTTGAACCCTTATCCATCGTTTTTATTGACCTTTGCCATAATAACAAAGGAACATTCGATTAGGGTATCATTGAAATAAGTTGGGGAGAAAGGGAGGTTTTATTTATGTCAATGTAAGGGTGAATGTGTTAATTGATCTTGACAACAAGAAAAGAAAAGAAAAAAAGAAAGAAAAGCAAACCAAGAAAAAGAAAAGAGAAAAATGAAAAGGTTTGCATGAATTCAAAGAAAAAGTTGTCAAAGATCAATCAAGAATAGAAAAGTTGGAAATTCACCAAGTGTTGTATTGGAAAAAGAAGGAAGTTGTAATTAGATTGAATGTTTCCTTTTGCTTGGCCATTTGAATTCAAATATCCCACATATGACAATTCTTTTGTAACCTAGCCCAATTACAACCCTTAAAGACCTTTTGATCAATGCCTTTTATGCTTTTGGAAATGATAATTAGATGGACACATAATTTGATTGTATGTTATCATGTTTATTGGATGAGTGTTCATAACCCTTACAAATGATTTCAATTGTTTATATACTTTATATAGAAGTGTGTTAGGTTTGGTTCAATTTTAAACATATTGCTTGTTAAGAATTGTGTGATTTGATGTTTTGTGTTTAGAACTAGTTCACATTCATAGTATGTGTCTCGTTTTATGAGAAACTTAACCCTAGTTTGCGCATTCATGTTGAATCATTCATCTGTCACTTATTTGCTTCAAACTTTTGATTCTTTTGCATTCTTGCTCTAAGCCATGGTTATAGCTTGTTTCCTTATTTGTTGTGTCCTTTGTTTGAGGACAAACAAAGATTCAAGTTGGGGAGTGTGATAAGTGCCTGAAAATGGTTAAATTGTTCATTTAATTAAGGCACTTATGTTACTTATTTCACAAGTTATCATAGGATAAGCCCATATTTATGGTTCAAAATGCTATATTTGTGATCCTATGTCTTACCCCATGTTATTATTGCAGGAAATTCATGCTTGATCATGCTGAGCAAAGAAATGAAGTTTGTTTCAAAGCCATCGCTACAAGCGCAAGCATCCTCGCTACAAGCGAGGATATGCAGGGAATTTGAAGGCTTCATCGCTTCAAGCGCCAGATGCCACGCTACAAGCGAGGATAGGCAGGGATTTTTAGAGGTTCATCGCTACAAGCGATGGACTGGTCGCTTCAAGCGACCAAGGGCGGTTTAAGGCTCCATGCTGACGTGGAGGATCCCTATTGGCCATTAAACTTCCTCGCTACAAGCGACCAACTCATCGCTTGTAGCGAGCGTGCAAAAATTCAGATTTATATAGCATTTTTGGCTCATTTTCACATATATCCAATTGGAGAACTTTGATACTTCTTCTTCCAATTTGTTAGGATTGCTTTAGTAGTAGTTTAGGACTTAGTAATTAGGGCTAGAGCTTTGATCTTCAAAGATCAAAAGTGATTGGGTAGTGGAAATCAATCAAGACTTTGGGAAATCAAGACTTGGTTTGTATCTTCATCTTTTCTCTTCACTTTTGCATAGTTGCCATGAAAATGAGCAACTAACATCCCTTTGTTGGGATTAGAGGTAATCTTTCTAGCTTTGATTGTAATGAATGATTATGTGAATATATGGTTTGGCAATTTAAGTGTTTATGAAGTTATTCTTGCTTTTCATTCTCATGATTGATTCAAATGATATTGACAAATACTTTTGAATCTATGTTTAAGAATAATCTTCTATCAAAATAAGAAAGTCTAGAAATGGATTTGGGTTTTGATAATCGCACTAAGTTTCGGATCGTAATGCTTTTGGATCGTTTGATTGATTGGGAAATCGTCGATTAAACGATACGATCGATTTCACGATGTCATTTGGGAAATCAATGATATTGTAGAGCGATACGTGATATTTACGCTAAAACGATAAATTCATATGCATGATTTATTTATTACATTCTTTGCAAGATTGATGAACTTTAATCTCAACGCTTTTATTCCCTAATTCTTTGTCGTTTTAATTCCCGCATTTACATTCCGTTAATTTATGAAACCAATCGTACAAACCCCTAACTCAAAACAATATCGATTGTTGAACGGCTCGAAGTAAGGCACCAATCCCTGAGGAGACGATAATTGAAAATACTTACTTTTGTTGTATGAAATACTGCTTCAACACAGACCAAAGGTACAAAAGAAGCCATATCCCTTCAAGACTAACCGAAGAGGACCCATAAAGATATGGGTACCTAAATCTAAAATCATTTCTGTTGCAGATATGCTTGACAACCAAAGAAAAGGAAAAGTCTTGGTACCTGGACAGTGGCTGCTCGCGTCACATGATAGGAGAAAGGTCTATGTTCCAAACCCTGCCCATGAAAGAGGGAGGAACTGTGGGATTTGGAGGAAATCAGAAAGACAAGATCATTGGTACTGGTAAGATAGGTAATTCTTCCCTTTCCATTGATAAATCAATTATGTGACAATGGTTATGATGTCCTGTTTGATAAGAACACTTGCACTGTAATCAACAACAAAGATAAATCTGTTGTGTTCAAAGGAAAGAGGAAGACCAATGTTTATAAAATTAATTTTTCAGAACTGGTTGATCAGAAGGTAGTTTGTCTTCTGTCAGTGAGTGATGAGAAATGGGTTTGGCACAAAAGGTTGGGACATGCTAACTGGAGACTCATCTCTAAGCTTAGCAAGTTACAACTAGTCAGAGGCTTACCAAACATTGACTATCACTCAGATGCTCTTTGTGGAGCATGCCAGATAGGACAAATTGCTAAAACTTCTTTTAAATCCAAAAACATTGTTTCTACCTCCAGACCCTTAGAACTACTTCACATTGATCTGTTTTGTCCTGTTGGAACAACATCAATCAATGGGAAGAAGTATGGGCTAGTAATTGTTGATGATTACAGTAGGTGGACTTGGGTTAAATTCTCCTAAGAACCAAAAATGAAACATATGACGTGTTCAACAAATTCTCCAAGCAAGTACAAACAGAAAATGATTTAAAAATTTTAAAAGTTAAAAGTGATCATGGTGGTGAATTTGAAAATGAACCATTTGAAACTTTTTGTGAAGAACATGGAATTCTCCATGAGTTCTCTTCTCCTAGAACTCCACAACAAAATGAAGTTGTAGAGAGAAAGAACAGATCTTTGCAAGAAATGGCTAGAACCATGATTAATGAATCTAAAATTGCAAAGTACTTCTGGGCAGAAGCAGTTAACACAACATGTTATATTCAGAACAGGATCTATATAAGACCAATTCTGAATAAAACAACATATGAATTATTCAAAGGAAGAAAGCCAAGCATTTCTTATTTTCATCAGTTTGAATGTACATGTTACATTCTAAACAATAAAGTCTACCTAAATAAATTTGATGCTAAGGCTCACAAGGGTATCTTTTTAGGATACTCTGAGAGATCTAAAGCATACAAAGTGTACAATTCTGAAACACATGTTGTTGAAGAATCAATACACATTAGGTTTGATGACAAGAAGCCTGATAATAAAATATCAGAGTTGGTTGAGAGTTTTGCAGATATACGGCTCTCAATGGACACTTCAGAATCTGAACAGAATTCTGAGTATGAAGAAAGTCCATAAGCTGAAAATTCTCAGAGACTGAAAAACTCTCAGAAGTTGACACTCCTCCTGAAGCTAATCAAGTTCAAGTTGGTTCTGAACAAGGTCTTAATGATTCTCAAGAAGTAAATCCACCTAGAAACACATTCAAGTACAAGTCTTCACATCCTGAAGAGTTAATCATTGGAAACAAGGATAGTCCAAGAAAGACCATATCAACATTCTGTTAGAATGACTCTTTGATTGAACTACTGTCAATGATTGAACCTACAACAGTTGATGAAGTACTTGCAGATGATGGATGTATTATGGCTATGCAAGAAGAACTCAATCAGTTTCAAAAAAATGATGTTTGGGATTTAGTTGCAAAACCAAATCACAAGAACATTATTGGAACAAAATGGGTGTTCAGAAACAAGCTGAATGAACAAGGAGAAGTAGTCAGAAAAAAATCTAGACTTGTTGCTCAAGGCTACAGTCAGCAGGAAGGAATAGATTACACTGAAACATTTGCTCCAGTTGCAAGATTGGAAGCAATCAGGTTACTTCTTTCCTATGCAGTAAACCATAATATCATTTTATATCAAATGAATGTTAAGAGTGCTTTTTTAAATGGAGTCATTTCTGAAGAAGTGTATGTCAAACAACCTCCTGGTTTTGAAGATTTAAAACATCCAGATTTTGTTTTTAAACTTAAGAAATCACTGTATGGTTTGAAACAAGCTCCCAGAGCTTGGTATGAGAGACTAAGTAATTTCTTACTTAAAAATGATTTTGTACGAGGGCAAGTTGACAATACACTTTTCAGAAAGACACTTAAGAAAGACATCTTGATTGTTCAAATTTATGTTGATTATATTATATTTGGTTCTACTAATGCCACTCTTTGCAAAGAATTTTCTAAGTTAATGCATGATGAATTTGAAATGAGCATGATGGGAGAATTGAAATTCTTTCTTGGAATTCAAATCAACCAATGCAAAGATGGAGTGTATGTTCATCAATCTAAATATACAAAGGAGCTTCTGAAGAAGTTCCAGCTTGAAGATTGTAAATTGATGACAACACCAATGCATCCAACCTGCAATTTAAGCAAAGAAGACACTGGCTCAAAGGTAGATCAGAAGCTCTACAGAGGTATGACTGGTTCTCTGTTATACTTAATAGCTTCTAGACCAGATATTTTGTTTAGTGTATGCTTATGTGCAAGATTCTAATCAGATCCTAGAGAATCTCATATGACTGCAGTCAAGAGAATCTTCAGGTATCTGAAGGGAACAACTAATCTAGGACTTCTGTATAAGAAATCCTTAGATTATAAGCTGGTTGGATTCTGTGATGCTGATTATGCTGGTGACAGGATTGAAAGAAAATCCACCAGTGTAAATTGTCAATTCCTTGGTGAGAATCTGATATCTTGGTCCAGCAAAAGACAATCAACTATTACATTGTCAACAACAAAAGCAGAATACATCTCAGCTGCAAGTTGTTGCACACAACTGCTCTGGATGAAACATCAGTTAGAAGACTATCAGATTCATGAAAACATCATTCCTATCTTTTGTGATAATACTGCTGTAATCTGTTTGTCTAAAAATCCAATTCTACATTCAAGAGCCAAGCATATTGAAATTAAACATCATTTTATTAGAGATTATGTTCAGAAGGGTGTTTTGGATATTCAATTCATTGATACTGATCATCAATGGGCTGATATATTTACAAAACCCCACATAGAAGATAGATTTAATTTTATTAAAAAGAATCTGAACATGCATTTTATCTCTGAAAAAATTGTTTGACTCTGAATAAAAACTGAGAATCTGAAGTTCATCGGAAGCTAAGACTTATCAGACACTCACTTTGAGAGTCTGAAGGAAGTTCAGCCTCTGAAAACATCAGAGTCTGAGTTTCAGAATCTGAATTTTTGACTTTTGATAAAACTCATTTTAAGTGGACACTTTACACCTGGCCCACTAATGAGAGTGAATCTGAACAGTTGTCTAACACATGATCAGAATCTGATAAGTTATAACTGCTGGGAAGTGATGAATTAAGCTTTGAAAGTTGTACTTTGCCCCTCCTAAAGTCATCAATGTGCAATTTTGTTTAATGTTTTTCAGTTTCTGAAATGTTTTAAAAACACTCAAAACACAGTCACAGTCACACTTTCACTTTCTCATCTTATATGTTCAGTTTTCAGACCCATTTAAAAACTCTCATTTCTGTCTGAAAAAGTTCAGTAGTACTGAACCATATGTTCTGAACAATTGTGTCTGAAAGAGTTCAGCAGTATTGAACCATATGTTCTGAACAATTGTGTCTGAAACAGTTTAGTGGTACTGAACAAGTTGCTCTGAACATTTTTATCTCATGTTTTAAACACTCTTGTGTCTTAAAATTCTTGAATTTTTCTTTTTGTTGATGACAAAAGGGGGAGTAAAAGTAACAAGTATTTCAGGCTCTGAGCTTACAGAATATAAGTTAATTTCTGATAATTAATTAACTTAGGAGAACAACTTTTCATCTCTTAGCCTGTGTGAGATAATTCTGTGAAAAATCACTCAGAAACAGTTTGATTTTTCACCTGTTTGATTTAAACTGAATTTAATTAACCTGGATAAGACTCAGGGGGAGCTTACAAACCTCACCTTATGAATTATCAGACTCAGGGGGAGCTTACAAACCTCAGACCCTGAAGTCAACTTGTTAATTAAATTAACAACAATTTTCTATTAATACTTATGTTTGTCATCATCAAAAAGGGGGAGATTGTTTGAACAAAATGTATGAACAAGTCTCTTTTGAATTTTGATGATAACAAAGTGTTAAAAAGAAAATTGGATATGCTAATGCTTGTTCTAAGTGTGCAGGACCATATAAATAATTGTTGTATCTAATGGTGGTTCTGAAAGATCAAGTTAAGAGCAAAAGGAAAATATTGAAGCTTGTGTTGCAAGTCTGAAAGACCAGCGTCTGAAGGTACGTTTGAAGACCAGCTTCTGAAGACAGCGTCTGATGAACAGTGCGTATGATGAACAGCTTCTGAAGACAACGTCTGATGAACAGTGCGTCTGAAGTTTGCTTCTGAAGAAGTGCGTCTGAAGACCAGCTTCTGAAGAAGTGCGTCTGATGAACAGTGTTTGAAGACCAGCTTCTGAAGTCTGAGTTTTAAGGAAACGCAGAAGTCAACAACTGTCACTGTCAACAGTAAAGTACTGTACGGTCAGAACCGCTCTTTGCAACAGTTGTCTCCTTGGATGAAACATTCTCCCTGTTTTAAGGAAATAATTCAAAATTCCATTCCCCTGTTTCTCTGTTGCGCACACAATGTCAGGAAGGAATTAATGCTGGATGTAGCTTCTATTGCAACGACTCTTTTGATGAAATCTGGCTCTTCTCAACAACTCTTTATTCCTCTATAAAGGATTGAAGATTTGAAGAAGAAGAACAAGACTCAAGACTCTGAAAACGCAATACTCTGTTTTCTGGAAACGCAATTCTGCCAAATCTGAAAGTCATCAAATAACTTAGAAATTCTTACAAACCTTTTTATCTTAGAATTTCTTAAGTATAGAGTCTGAATCTGTGTTGTATTTTGTGAACACCACTGATAGTATATCAAGTGTTCAACTCAAACATATTCCTTTGTAAATCTGTTTGAATCAAAGTCTCTTACTTAGTGTTTGAGCAAGGAAGTCTCTTACTTTGTGTTTGAAATTCTGGCAGGTACTGAATCAGAAGCGTAAAACAGAGTACTAAAAATGCAAAACAGAGTACTAAAACACAGGTTCAGAAGCAGCAAAATAAAGGACAGAAAATAAAGAACACAAGATATTTGTTAACCCAGTTCGGTGATAAACAACACCTACGTCTGGAGGATACCAATCCAGGAAGGAAATCTACTAAGTAGAATTAATTCTAAGACTCAAGACACAGCCCCTGTTCCCAGCCTTATCACTTAATCTCCACCCGTATAGACTTCTACCTAGGAACTCCTAGATATAAGAACCCACTTACTTCCTAATCACGTAATCACAGCCCAGTGATTATCAGACACTTAAAACAAATCAATTACGAAGACACACTTCAAAACATCAAAGACATCACTTGTGCTTAAAAGCTTTAAGTGAATTACAACTTAAAACAACCTAAACCAACTCTAACAGATGAGTGGTGTACAAAACAGAGCAACAGCTCACAGAATCAAAAACACTAAGACTCATATAATGTTAACTTCTGGTTTTTCAATCAAGTCTTCAATAGCAGCGGCCTTCTTATATAGTCTTCAGCAGCACACATAATTCTGAACAATATAATCTTCAAAGATATAATTCTGAAAAACTTTAGAAGCTCATAGAAGGAAATATATTTCTGAAATATATTTTGCAAAGATTCCTTTGAAAATATATTCATAAATAAAAGAAACCAATCTTCAACAAGATCTTCACGCAAATTAATCAGCCTTCTAGAAACATCAGCCTGGATAAATCTTCAAACAAATCTTCAAAAGATACTGAAAGAATTAACAGAATGAACGCATAAATACAGCTTCTGAAATGCAGCTTCTGAAGGTCAACACAAGTCAACGTCTGAACAGCAGCTTCTGAAGGTCAACAATAGTCAATGTCTGAACAGTGCGTCTGATGACCAGTTCTGCGTCTGATGAACAGTACCAGCGTCTGAAGACCAGTTCTGCATCTGATGAACAGTACCAGCTTCTGAAATCCAATTTACAGCTTCTGAAGACACAAATTAGCTTCTGAAGACGCATTGCATGCACATTTTGATTTTACCAAACATGTAGCCAACATTCAGATATCCAACAGTGTTTGAGCATAGGAAGTCTCTTACTTAGTGTTTGAGCCATTGGAAGTCTCTTACTTTGTGTTTGAGCATAGGAAGTCTCTTGCTTTGTGCTTGAGCATTTGTAATCTTTGTGATTATAGTGAAAAATCTCTTGTTAGTAACAAGGGGACTGGACTACTTTCGGGTTGTGGAAGGAACCAGGATAAACTGCTTGTGTCTCTCTCTCTCTCTCTCTCTCTCTCTCTCACATTTACTTTATATCCGCTGCAAAACACTCTGAAAATAGTTTCAGAATCTGATCATATCTGATTCTGAACTAACCTAAGTTTTTGAGAAAGAAAAAGCCAACACAATTCAACCCCCCCTTCTTGTGTTTTTCTCACCTTCAATCAACAACCCATATGTCAAAAATTTCAACTTCTAGGATATTGTTCAAGGGCATTTCATTTCATTTTACGATATTACCGGTGCGTTGACATTGGTCATATTTTGAAACAAATTGATGCACATCTTTAAAAAGTGATGGCCACCAGAAACCAGATTGAAGAATTTTGAAAGAAGTCTTTTGAGAACTGGCGTGGCCACCATAAAAAAAGAATGACAATGATTTAGTATATCACTTACCTCATTTTCAGGAATGCACCTTCTGGAAACCCCATCTGATCCCCTCTTGAAGAGGCAGGGCTCATCCCAACAGTAGTGCTTGAGGTCATGGAAGAACTTCTTCTTTTGCTGGTAATTCAAATCCGGGAGTAACACCCCTGCTGCAAGAAAATTAACGAAATCTGCATACTAAGGTCCTTCAGTTTGCACCAATGAGAAGAGATGATCATCCGGAAAGGAATCATCAAGTGGCAACTCATTCTCATTGGGCTCCCTAAGACAAGACAAGTGATCTGCCACAACATTTTCAGTACCTTCTTTATCTCTTATTTCAAGGTCAAATTCTTGGAGGAGCAAAATCCATCAGATCAATCTCCGCTAAGCATCTTTTTTCCTCATCAAATACAAAACCTGTTTTTCCTATCTCCTTCCCTCATTCAAACTCTTATCCTCTTCATCTTCTCTAAAAACCTAACCTCCCAAACTCCCCATACTTCTCAAATCTCCATCAAAACTTCACAAATCTTGGTCAAACACAACCCAAATCAATAACCCACAACCTATTAAACACATTCCAACCACAAATCACCCAATCACCCACAAAACCCCCAATTCGTATAAACCAAATCCCTAACTCAAAACCTCCAAAAATCCTTACAAATCCACACCCAAACACAAAAATTCATCCTAAACCTTAAAACCCACCATCAAAACAACCTTTCCCAACCAAAATCCACCCAAAAACCAAAATTTTCATCAACACAATTTTTTAGTCAACACAAAGTCAACACGAAAATGTCTTCAAACAGGAGAGGTGGTGATGTTGCTGGCACTTCTAGAGGCAAAAAGAAGAAGGGCAAGGCTAATAAGCTAGGCATTTCTTTCAGGAACACAACCCAAATGGACAAGTACAATAAACTTGTCAGCAGAGGAATTGCAGTGAGCAGCTGTCCTGCTAAATTTGGTGCTTTACATGTACTGGGAATTAAAGAAAATGTTTACATGTTGCTTGGTAAGATAGGTTGGTTAGAATTATTAGGAGAGAAAAAATGCACATTTGAAAGCTTTACCCTAGAATTCCTGAGTTCTATGTGTTTTACTAAGGATAGAAACAATGTTAATAACCCGAACCACCCCATATCATTTAGGTTAATGAACAAAGAGTTTGACATGTCACTAGCTGAATTTTGTGACATAATGAGTTTCACAAATGCGGGACTCATTCATGACTCTTGTAACCCGAAGACTAGACCTGAGAATTTTGACCCCCAACAATTTTGGTCAGAAATAACTGGGCGGGAGCATTATGAAGCTAGAACTGCTAAGGCTAGTATGATCCAAAACCCTGTTTTCCGCTACATCCATAGAGTTATGGCCTGTACTATTTTTGGTAGGGTGAAATGGTAACGGTGAGGTTTGATGAACTTTTCACATTGTGGGCTATGGTGAATGGATGCCCTGTAAACACATGCTACTACCTTCTAAGCCATCTGGCTTTTGTGGCGGAGCAACTTAGTGATAAGATTGTGGTGGGGGGAGTGATAACTTACATTGCTGAGAGGTTTGGAGTGGTCACTACGAAGATAGGAGAGTCAATCCAAGGGAATGATGAAATTGACATTGATACTTGTATTTAGATGTTTATGATTAAGGATGCAGATGGCAGAAAAGAAAGTTGGCAAGCGGCAATCAATTTTGTTGCCTAATCCAGCAAGAACTGACACAAGAATTGCAGGAAACTGGCTTTACTCTGATATAGCTCCACATGTGCCTCAAGAGTAGGGTTGGCCATGAACCGAGAAAACTCGAATAAAGTTTGGAACTCGATTCGACAATTAATTCGTTAATCTAGGTTCATGAACCAAACGAGCCGAACTTGAGCTAAAAATTAAGTTCATTAACTAAATGAGCTAAACTTAAGTTATATATAGTTCGACTCGTTTGGTTCATGAACCAACTCGGTTAAATATATATATATATATATATATATATATATATATATATATATATATATAAGCTAGGAAATAATATTAAAACAATAGTAGCAATAAAATAACAATAGCGAAGTGGGAGATAGCTAGTTTTTAGCCATGAAAACAACCTGCATGTAGTGCATAATAATGTTTAACCAAAGCTGCGCCACTTTGTTTTTTAAGTCCCACATCGAAAGAATGTGAGGAATATACAACATCACTTGTCTATAAAAGAAGTTGTATTACTGCTCTTGATACAAAGATGGGGATCTATTTCTCACTATTGTGGAATAGTTGGATTCCCTTTGCGCCTTAGTTTTTTTTTTTTTTGTAAATATTAGCAAGTCAAAAAATATAATTTTTCTCATAAATAAATTGAATTTAGAATTATGTGATTCGAGCCAATGATCCAAATGAGTCGAGCCGAGTTGCTCGTGAACTTAAAGTGAGCCGAACTCGAGCTAAAAAAAGAGTTCGTTTCGAACGCGAGTCGAGTTTCGAGCTGAATCAATTCTTATCGAGTCGAGTCGAGCTCAGACGAGTTCAATTCGACTCGACTCATTTCCAGCCCTACTCAAGAGCAGCCTGTCCATGACGAGCAAATGGGTGATGAGCAGGTGGAACATCAACCCATATCACCATTCCAACATACGAAGGCTCATTAACCCAAAATCATCGTCGCTCAAGAGAACCCATAAGACATCATATTGTGCGCCTAACCGCACATGATCGCTCCTCATCAAATCTAGATTGTTGAGTCGATATCCAATGTCCGTCCACGCCTTAGGCCAGGTTTATAGGAGATGGTTACAATGTCCCCAGCTATGTAAGTGACTTTGCGTCACACTCAAGGTACAATCACATTTTACCACTTTTTGCCCAATTTATACTCTTCAATCTCATACTGACTTAAGGATTGAAGTGTTAACCTTTATTTTTTGAAGATTTCTTTCCCCCACGAGAGAACGTCTTCCGTCACATCAGAAAACATCTTCCTCAGCACTAAAATCCTTCTTCTACGAGCACTTCCACCGGTTATCCGAAGTTCTGGTCTACTCCAGGATATTGATACATGTACACAATAGCCTACTGTTGCAAGCACAAAGGACACTACTGCTGAACCAAAGGTGGATAAAGTTATTGGACCGTCCAGAGCAAAAAGGGTGATCAAAAGTCCAATATGGCTTAAAGACCATGGGCGATTCTACCACCCACCAAGCCTGGGCACATGCCCGGGCTCAAGTTTCCTATAACTATGATATTAGGCATAATGTTTCATATATTACATCGTTGTTGCCAGTGGCGGAGCTAGAAAAAAAATATCAGGTGGGCCGCTATAATAAACTATAATAAATAAACACAAAATTAAAATTGCAATAGCATTAAGTACAAAGTTGTAATGACGGAGTTTGACTAAAAAGTTAGGGTGAATGCTTTGAAAAAAATCAAATTACATATATTACAACTGATATAAATTATGTAAATTTTTTTATAGTACAACTGTTAACTGAGTGAATTTTCAGTTGACAGGACAATATAATGGGGATTTGAAACCCAAGCAAGTTAGAAGATCTATAAGCCTCCGCTAACCAGTCAAGTATAAACATGACAAAAATTACGTATGTTACTTTTGAAACCGCCGAAAACTAAAACCGTTGAAAAATTGTTTAAAGTCTCACAAAATAGACCTGTAATTTATTTATTTTTAATTTTTTGGGTGGGCCACTGCATCACTTTGCGGGAATTTGGATCTGCCAAAAGCAAAAACTGACTAAAATTGTATAAAAACTCGCAAAATAAACCTATAATCGTTAATTTTTTAATTTTTTCGGGTGGGCCACAACCCACCCTAGTCCATGAAGGGCTCCGCCTCTGGTTGTTGAAAGGTCCTGTTGGGACTTGAACCGCCGTTCTCTACGTTTAATTCAAGAAAACAAACCACTACACCAGCTCATAATTTTGCTAGTTTCTCAAAACTATTTAATATATATTCTAAAGAAATTATTGTAAATTATTTCTTGAGTTAATGAAGTTTATGAATATTGAATTGATAGTGTTAATTGTTGATTGAATTGATATAGTGAAAAAAAATTCTTCTCCTTTTTATGACACAAATCCCTAATTTTCCAAATATTCAATAAGCAAATAGAAGAGAGATTGCTTACATATGTGGGCTATGCTCGTTATCTCTTTAAATTTGTGATGTCCCCGAGCGGGAGATATTCAAGTCACTTGATGATGTTGATATTATTCGAACATTCACATCAAAGAGGTCTCAGAAAGGGCATTTTCCTCCTAATTTTATTTAGTACACTATTGGCAGGTTTGACAGGTTATTTTTCATTTATCTTATTTCGAATTGTACTTTTGTTGACAAAATGGCGAGCCTCTTTTATTTTGATTTATGACTATTTATATATTATGTCACATGTGAATTTGCAGTTAAAATTTTGTCCAGACTCTATAAAATTCTCCGCCACCGTTAAAGACTATGAGACTAATAAGTCCAAAAAGAAGGAATGATGCCATCACATGATTTCAAGAAGCTTCTGGTGATTGATGGAATTAGTTAGTAGATTTTATCACTTGTTAGAATAATTTCAGTTGCACTCTTATCGGATCATGTAACACCTGGATGTCATAGTTGTTACACTGGCCTATATCATGACTCAATCATTGAATGATATAAGATACGAAAATTGGATTCTTCCACTATTTTTGACTCAATCTTCGAGGACATACTGATCTACAACAAGGATTGGGAATCACACTTACAACATCTGCAAGCAGTCCTGCAAATTCTGTCCAACCATCAACTGTATGCCAAAATGTCAAAGTGCCAATTTGGAGTATCCACAATCGCGTATCGCGGTTATATCATATCCCCACAGGGAGTAGCAGCTGATCCGAAAAAGATTCGAGCCATTCAAAACTGGCCACCACCACATTTTGTGTCAACACTCCGAGGATTCCTTGGCCTCACTACGCGGCAATAGCAGGACCCCTCACCGTGTTACTTGAAAAGCAAGATTTCAGATGGAATCAGGAAGCACAGGAGGCATTTGATACCTTGAAGGATCGCATGGTTTCCCTTCCCGTATCGGGCATCCCAAATTTCAATTTACTCTTTGCCTAACTTGGCACGAGACGTAAAGGGATTTATCTGTATTTGCAAAGTGTGTCAACAAAACAAGTACTCAACACAAGCAGAATGGGCTCTTAATGCAACTTCCAATTCCCAAACAAGTTTGGGAGAATATAAGTATGGATTTTATTACGCATCTACCTCCATCACACGACAAGAGCACCATTTGGGTCGTCGTGGATCGTTTGTCTGTCAAAATACAATCCTTTTTTTTTCTCTCCCTGCAAAGTTTTCTGCTGATGTTTTAGCTTCCTTGTTCCTATCTGAGGTCTATAAACTTCATGCTATGCCTTGCACCATTGTCAGTGACCGTGACCGACTTTTCATAAGTCAATTTTTGTGTGAGCTATTTCGGCTTCAAGGTACCTCTCTAGCCTACATCAATGCTTCCCTAAACTGACGGTCAGTCTGAGGTTACGAATCGAATTTTGGAAACATACTTGAGGTGCTTTGTGAGTGATAATCCTCGACTATGGGTGTGTTTCCTGCCACTTGCTGAATATTGGTACAACACCACGTATCAATCTGCTATTTGTATGACTCCTTTTGAAGCTCTTTATGGTCGTGTTCCACCATCTATTCGCTCTTATACTGCATAATCAATCCCAGTTGCTTCCTTAAATGAATTGCTGCAACACAGGAAGCAGATCCTAACATTGCTAAAAGATAATTTGACAAAAGCTCATATGCGTATGAGGTCATTAGCCAATGCACACGGGCAGGATCGTCAATTTGTTGTCGGAGATTGGGTGTGGCTTAAGCTGGTACCATATCGGCAAACTACTATTCGTCCTCACTGTTCGCCTAAGCTGACAAAAAGATTCTATGGACCCTTCCAGGTGGTGAAGGTCATCAACAAGGTGGCATATGAACTTGCTCTACCCGATTCTGCTCGTATCCATCCAGTTTTTCATGTGTCCAAGCTCAAACCCTTTCAAGGTTCTCCACCCACAGTCATTCCGGAGCTTGATCCTACTATTACAGGCACGTTAGTGGAGTTGCAACCTCTGACCATTCTAGCCAACAGAGTTGTGCGTACGGGCGCGGAAGAGCAACTTCAAGTACTAATCCAATGGTCAGGACTCACGCCGCATGAAGCTACGTGGGAGGATATGACAACAATGAAGAACCGCTTTTTGCATCTGAACTTTGCGGACAAGGAGTTAAGATCCTCTCCATTTGCTGCATGCACAAAAGACACTACTGCCGAACCAAAGGTGGATAAAGTTTTTGGGCCGTCCAGAGCAAAAAGGGCAATCAAAAGTCCAATTTGGCTTAAAGACTAGAAAATTGCTTTATACACTTTAAAGAAAGATAAAAAACACCAGTAATTTACGTGTTTAACCCCATCGGCAGTTAACTGCCGATTTAACTGCCGATGGGAAGGATCCGGCGGCAGCTAACTGCCGATGGGAAGGAAACCAGCGGCAGTTAGCTGCCGTTGCCATATTTTGCCTATATTTTCTAAAACTTCACATTTTTCGGCAGTTAACTGCCGTTTCACATCTCTATTCCATCGGCACTTGACTGCCATGGAACATGAATTTTGTTTTTTTCTTCATTATTTTCCATGCATTGACTTATTTATATTCCATTATTTTCCATTTTTTCTATTCTTTTCTATATATATTTATAAATCAAAATTGCTTTTTAGAGTATAATTTTAATATAAGAGTATAATAAATAAAAATGCAATAAAAAATCAAATTATTTATATATAATAAATCATATCATATATATAAGAATAAAAGAAAATATAATTTCTGTTATTTTTAAGAGTATAATTTTCAAATCATTATTATCATTTTTATTTATTACTTTTTTTGTTGTTTTTAATTTTTTCACTTTAATCACATGTTATTTTATCTTTTTTGTTCACTCATTTTATCGTTTTTGTTCATATTAAGATGAAAAAATGTGAAGTTTTAGAAAATATAGGCAAAACATGGCAACGACAACTAACTGTCGTTGGTTTTCTTCCCATCGGCAGTTAGCTACCGCCGGATCCTTTCCATCGGCAGTGGGTTAAAAACGTAAATTACTGGTGTGTTTTACCTTTCTTTGAAGTATCAAAAACAATTTTCTAAAGATTATGAGACTAATAAAGTCCAAAAAAAAGGAATGATGTCAGCACATGATTTTAGGAAGCTTCTAGTGATTGATGGAATTAGTTACTAGATTTTATCACTTGTTAGAATAATTTTAGTTGCACTTTTTTCGGATCATGTAACACTTACAGTGGCCTATATCATGACTCAATCATTGAATGATAACATATATGAAAATTGGATACTTCCACTTTTTTTCTTTGTGTTGTATCTTCCCTTCAGTTCCGGAGCCTATTCCAAGCTTGAATTGGAATTCTCTTTCATATATATATATATATATATATATATATATATATATACACGGAGCATATCAAGTGAGAATAGACATCTTATGTGAGAATGGTAGGAATAAATGTATGGCTTAAATTAAAACATTGAATTAAATCACTCACGTGCCTCACTCTTCTACCTTTTCATCTTCTTTCCGAGCACACACTAGCCACCATTGCCGGAGCCATTCTATCAATTTGTCCTCTCCAACGCCCAGATGCAAGATCTGTCACTCTGCCATTGAACCATCTCCGCCTCGGTGACTTACCTCCCACCAAAGCCACCTCTCTTTCCCTCTCACCAGATCGTCTCTCTCTCTCTCTCACACACACACACTATTTCTCAAACATTGGAAAGAAAATCGAAATAGCATTCAAGTCACCGGGGAAGACTTCAAGCCCAGTTCACGTTAACATGTTGTTTTTCAATATTTTAATTAGAGTATTTTTTTAAATTGAATCTTTTTGGTAATTTAAGGTGATTCAGTTCTTATTGTTTGGCAAATAGGTCCTTCAGTTCTTACGACTTCAACCTATGGATATTCCATAGAACATTACATTTTAATTATTAATTTATAAATATTCTCTTTTATGGAAATTTAATGTTATTTTGATTGAGGGGAAACTAGAAATAAAAATAAGCTTGACTAAGGTGAAGAAGTAAATGGAGAGGGAGTAATTGACTGGTTTGATATTAAAGGAGATGAAGGAAAAAATCAGAAGAAAAAGAGACGAATGGTTCACTTGAATCGAAACTAGCAGTCAGTGGAGAATTTAGGGGATATAGAAAGATCAAAGGTTTTGGAGGAAATTAGGAGACGAGAGAGTCATGTGACCTTTTAAAAATTGGATTCTCATCTACTACCATAACTAGACCCCGACCCGTGCGTTGCACGGGTTTTTTTCGAGTTTCATATATACGCTATAATATAATTAGTCGTCGACATGGTTAAATGTATTATGTATAACATTTCAATAAAGACTACAATGATACTATTGAATAAATAAAATTATAATAATTTTAAATATCTAAAATCAAGTTACATTGAGTTTGAGAAAAGAGTCATTAAGTAACTATTGAACATGCTGAAAAACTTCTCTGTAAACTACATTTCCTGTTTCATTTGTATCCTCACCTTCATCGTCTGTTATCAAAATCTTTAAGCCTTTCCTTGAAGTAACCCTTGACCTGGAAGATTTTCCTATTTTTTAGGCCAAAATAAAAGACATGAGAATAGAGACTCCCCTTATGGTGAATAGAGACTCCCCCTTACCTTTGGTTTGCAGAATTTGATATTCCTACGGTAAAATCTCTCTCCAGGTTCTTCTCACTTGTCTCCTTGCTTCTTCTCTCCACAACCCTAGTTTTCCTTTGATCTCTAATCTTTTCTTGTTTGTTGTAACCCTAATTCTCTAATGCTCTCCTCTATTTATAACCTTTTAACTGAGCTAGGTTTCTCTCATAACTATTTAACGGGTTTACTCTTCAATTTTAAAATATATTATTAAGTACAAAAATATATTAGATTTAGTACAAAAATATCTCAAATTGAGTACCAAAATATATCATATATATCATATTCAATATAAAAATAGTATATTAGATTTAATTCAAAAATATCTCAAATTGAGTACCAAAATATATCATATTCAATATAAAAATAGTATATTAGATTTAATTCAAAAATATCTCAAATTGAGTACCAAAATATATCATATTCAGTATAAAAATATATTATTGAGTATTAAAATATATTTCATATCACAAACCAAAATATATTAGATTGTGCATAAAAATATTTTAGCAAAACTTGGGGACTAAGAAATCACTTTCTAACATATTCAATATAAAAATAGTATATTAGATTTAATTCAAAAATATCTCAAATTGAGTACCAAAATATATCATATTCAGTATAAAAATATATTATTGAGTATTAAAATATATTTCATATCACAAACCAAAATATATTAGATTGTGCATAAAAATATTTTAGATTTAATTAAAACACTACTTAATTCCTTCATTCAAACCCCCTTTTTATAATTGCCGTAGATATATATAAAATAAAAGCAATTATAAGTCACAAAAACCATGAGCTAGGTTTCTCTCATAACTATTTAACGGGTTTACTCTTCAATTTTAAAATATATTATTAAGTACAAAAATATATTAGATTTAGTACAAAAATATCTCAAATTGAGTACCAAAATATATCATATATATCATATTCAATATAAAAATAGTATATTAGATTTAATTCAAAAATATCTCAAATTGAGTACCAAAATATATCATATTCAGTATAAAAATATATTATTGAGTATTAAAATATATTTCATATCACAAACCAAAATATATTAGATTGTGCATAAAAATATTTTAGATTTAATTAAAACACTACTTAATTCCTTCATTCAAACCCCCTTTTTATAATTGCCGTAGATATATATAAAATAAAAGCAATTATAAGTCACAAAAACCATGAGCTAGGTTTCTCTCATAACTATTTAACGGGTTTACTCTTCAATTTTAAAATATATTATTAAGTACAAAAATATATTAGATTTAGTACAAAAATATCTCAAAATTGAGTACCAAAATATATCATATATATCATATTCAATATAAAAATAGTATATTAGATTTAATTCAAAAATATCTCAAATTGAGTACCAAAATATATCATATTCAGTATAAAAATATATTATTGAGTATTAAAATATATTTCATATCACAAACCAAAATATATTAGATTGTGCATAAAAATATTTTAGCAAAACTTGGGGACTAAGAAATCACTTTCTAACATATTCAATATAAAAATAGTATATTAGATTTAATTCAAAAATATCTCAAATTGAGTACCAAAATATATCATATTCAGTATAAAAATATATTATTGAGTATTAAAATATATTTCATATCACAAACCAAAATATATTAGATTGTGCATAAAAATATTTTAGATTTAATTAAAACACTACTTAATTCCTTCATTCAAACCCCCCTTTTTATAATTGCCGTAGATATATATAAAATAAAAGCAATTATAAGTCACAAAAACCATTAGTGATCCAGTGGTTACAGCTGTGACCTATTAGAAGTTGGTCTGTGGTTCAACTCTCAGCAAGGATTTTTTTTCATAAATTTCTTTCAAAAGAAAAGTTAGGGAGAAATGTGTCATTTTGGGTGTTAGGGTTGCATTAGGGTTAGGGATTCATGTAATCAGACTACTTAACATTTATATGTAAGTGATAAGAAAACTAATTACTACCCTAATTCCATAATTACCCCTTTTAATTCTCACTAAATTGCTTAATTAATGGTTTAAAACGTCATTGTATACCACTAATAAGTTTATCCATCTCCCAATTCAGAACAATTAATACCACTAACATCTATTCCTTTCCCAATGCACATTACCCTTTTTGCTACTAATACTTTAAAAAAGAAAATGAAAGATTCAATTGTTTTGATCGTAGAGAAATTCAAAGGTATTTTCATTTTCATCATTTGAATTTCCAAATCACAAAATTAAGATGAGATAGTTAATTTTTTGTACACTAAATTAACAATGTAATATTATTTGTTAGTAATTTTAGGTGAAAGGATTCAAATTTGATTACAGTAGAGTATTAATTTATTATTATCACTTTTTGGTAATTTTTTGTAGATAAAAGTTATCATCGATTGCAAATTCTTACAGGTTGATGATCAATTGCAAATTACATTTCTCTTTAATGTGTTTGGTATACTATTGATTATTTGACATCTTTCATGACCTTTGTGGAACTGTGTTCTTTGTGATGGAATTGATTTTCAACCTTTTCCAGTTTATGGACTTGATTTTTTTTTCCTGGCTATTTCCGTTAAGTTAGTAATAGTTCATCATTTATATATGTGAAGTTCACTTCATGGATGATGAATAGGATGTCAACAAATGGTCATGGGAAGGGATGTTGAAAGGGAGAAGACTGCATCATAAAATTAGAAGATAAGTTCACAGGTAAAGATCACATAAAAAATGCCTGTATATAATAAGTTCATCATTTTTTCTTGCTTAATTTTTTAATTTTTTTTTTACAAGAGCTGGACTATAAGAGAAAGGAAAGAGCAAGTAGAGAGACTGAGAATGACAAGTTGTTTAATTAGTGATTTGCTTCTAGTTGTTAGCACATGCCAAACTTTAGAATGGTAGAGACATGTATTTTGAATAATTATTTGTCTCTATTTATTGTTGTTTATGGTAGTAGTTCAAAAATGAACGAGTTATGCAAAAATTCTTTGCTGTTATGGGAGGAAGAGTTAAAGAGTGCATGAGGGAGGGAAAGGAGCTATGATGAAATTTTCATTTGTAAAAGGGTCTGTATGTCAAAGAGGATGTTGAAAAAGGTTTTCTCATTCTCATAAGATTTCATTCTTAATACCACGTGTTACTTTCAATGGTTTCAAACTCTTTAGCGATGATAATTAAAGCTCTTCCTGCTATAGTAAATGTTTAGACTCTTAACCAATTATAATTGGCAATGTAGTTTCATTGACATTCATAGTTTGTGAATTATCATTCAAAGGGTAATTTATCATAAGAGATTGTCCATTGTTGACTACACTATGATAGTTTGTATACATTATGTAGTTTTCTATTTAGATTTTTATCTAAGGTCGAGGAAGTAATATGTATTTTTATCCATGTATTTTGATTCAATGGTTGAGATTTATTTCTACCATTCTCACATAAGATGTCTATTCTCACTTGATATGCCATATATATATATATATGTGTGTGTGTGTGTTAATTTTCCTACTAGTACTCAAATGTTGTTGATTTGAGCTTATAGCCATGATGATTTAGATTTTGATATCATTAAAACTTAAAGTTATATTTATTTTAAATTATTTACGAACAAAATCGTTTTTTGAAGACTTTGATTACTTACATGTACCCAAAGACCTCTTTTATTCGAATTTCTTAACATGAGGGTAATAAATTGACTTACTAAAAAGAAAAGAGGTTCCAACGCGTTAAAGAAAATAACTTAAGAGATTGTAAAATTACATAAAGTCAAACTTAAGAAATAGTTGTTTTTAGCTGGATCAAACTTAAGAGATTTACATAAATATCTTTTTCACAATTAAAATCCTAAGTTACAAGTTAAAAAAAAAAAATCATGGACCCAAAAACTCCTTACCACTTACAATGGCATGTTGAAATTGAATGTCATGCAATGGAGTCTTGAAATTTTGTTGAAAGTGGATTGATGTTGAATACTTTCAACATGTTGAAAGTTGTTTTGGTGGGTCCCGAAAATGCCACACGGCGCAGAATTAATGGCTGGTTTTATTTGTAAAAATCTTATCTCATCATAATTATTTGAACTCAATTAATTCTTTGCAAATGAAATTTTTTTTATTTTTTATTTTTTACCAAAATTCATGATTTTTTTTTGTCTATAAATAGAATCTTGTTTCATTTGATTTGGACATAGAAAAAAAAAAACGAAATTTTTCACTATCTTAATATTTATCTTTCTATTAGTTTTTCTTTTGAAGTTTTAATATTCTTTTAAGTGAAATGGATCCCAATAATAATCATTTCAACACCCAGAATTCTTCTAACAATTATCCCAACAATTACCCATTTAGCTACCAAAAAAAAATTTAAAAGATAAATTGTTAAGTGTTTATTATTTTAATTTAATTATAATTGATAATTGTAATTTTATGTAATTATAAAAACAAAAATATAAAATTAAATAAGAATATGAAATAAAAAATGATGGGGTAGAGTGTTGAATGAAAAACCATTGGAGAGGGTATTTGTTGAATGAATGTTGATTATTATGTGGAAGAGAGAGAAAATGATGTGGAGTGTTGAGAATTGAAAAAATGAGTGTTGAATGAATTTTTCATTGTAAATGGTCTTAAGGAGTTGTCCACACATTATCATCTAGAAATGATGACCAAAGTAAATTTCAACTCTTTACTAGAACTAGAAGGCCTCATACTAATGTGCTTCACAAGGAAGCATCCAAGAAACATAATAATCACCAATGACCTAGTCAATAATCCATTTTTTTCTCTAAGTTCTAGAAATAAAAATATACTCGTATCAATAACGTTACTTGCATGAGACCACATATGACACAAATTTCTTCCTTCATTTTCCTTGCAGCTAACTACTTCTTTATATTTTAATATTATTCATTAGAAAACTGAAAAATATTAATCTAAAAACTATATATTATAAATAAGTAACCAACTCAAAGTGTTATGGTTCACTTCAAACAACATTCACAGCTCTTTCACTTTTGTTCCATAAACTATGAATAGCTACCAGAAATTGCTTCAACCAAGATCAGACTTTGAATTTCATACTGGTTTTAATACTTCACCACCAAAGGAGGTTGTTTTCTGTGGAAAACTCATCACTCGCAAAACCGAACCCGGTTCAGCAAGGCAGATGATGAAAAGGGAGGAAGAAAACACGTCTGATCGGCATAATGTCTTTGTTGCCGGACTCCGGTCGCCATCAGGGAGGGAAAACCGGTGGCAGAGAAGTAGCAGTGATAGGAAGAGTTATACTGGTATATTTGGGACTGTAAAGTTTCCATTGCAAATGGAATTGAGTGATATGAAGATGAGGCAAGATCGGAAGGTGGCGATGCCGGTGCCAAAGTTTACCGCGGAGGATGGTGGTGAAAAGAGTTGCTGGGAACTTGTCCGGCCATTACGGCGTCGGGGAAAGTTTATGAGTAGCTTGAAGTCATCTTTTAGAATTAGATGCGTTTCTATTGCTTAAGATTTTTATTTTTGTATAGTTTAAGAGTAGTTTAATTTCGACAAGAAGATAAATTTATTATTAAAAATGTGACATTAATGATCATTTTATGACCGTTCTATATAAAATTAGAGTGATTCTTTTGAGATTAAAGTCAAGCTTTTATCGCAGAGCTCATACCTATTAAACAAAGCTAATAGAGGTTCTATAAAGTAAACGTCAAAATTGAACCTGCTACATTCAACTAAATAGCAATATAATCAAACATATAATAACTAAAAATTTGCATTCAAATTATATTCAGAGCACGAGAAATAGTAGGAAAAAGAGTATATTAATCTAATAAATTTTGTTTATAAAACCCCAATAAATTTATGCTATAAATGAAATAAATTAGCCTCTGATTTTTCTTTTAAATAAACAATTCACAGCTTTTGTTTTTGGTATAAAACTACAATTTATATATATTTGTTTTCAAAATAAAAATCCAAAATTCAACCCGCCTAACTTTTTTTCTTAAAAAGTGGTAAAGAAAAGTCCAATACAAATAAATCTTGAGCTATTTGATGTATATATGGGTTTGATTTTTTTTTTAAATATATATATATATATATATATATATATATATATATATATGTGTGTGTGTTTGATTTTTTTTCCTCATATAAGTTAGCTTTTGACAGTGCAATTTAAACTCATTTAATATTATGTTAGAGTATGATTAACGAAAACAATGTGTGAAGTGGACGACCTAGGAACCACTATAGATGTGCAGTTGGGTAGGAAAATTTGTAGAAGTTCAATTTTGTCCAAAGAAATATATATATAAAAAATCCAATTTACAAAAAATATGTCTTTGTTTCAATTAATTAGTATTTTTCAATTACAAAAAAATTTACAAATTGAAAATAAAATAAAATAAAAAGGATAAAAAATAATAGAATCACAAAAAGAGACGGACCAAGTCTACTGTCTTTGTTTGTTATGTAGCATTGTTGAAAGATACACAAAAGCAAAACCACTAGTTGTTTTTTCTTTTCTCCATTATAAGCTCTTCACTTATTTGTACCCCTCTTTATTTACCAAATATGAGGATTTTGATTAATGTATTTAAGCATACCTTTCCCCCATCACCATTTTCCACTCTTTAAATTGCTTTCATTGTCATTCTCCACTCTACTTCTCACACGTTTGCTCTCTCCCTTCAACCATTGCTTCCAGTTTCCTTTCATCTTTAATTAACAAGAGAAAGTTACATTGAAAGATAAATGACTGCCTTTAAACAAAATGGCATTTTTAATAGTGAACAAATTACTTTTTTTTTTCTATAATAGAATATGCTAAATTGTTTCTTCTCAAATTTTGGTAGCAATATTGATAAATTCATTAAAGAATAGAATGTAGCTCTTCACCAATAGTTCATAATTCCTTTAACATTTATTTAGAGTAGCATTTACTAAAATGTTTCATGTTACTTTGTTAATTAAAATAAAAAAATACCATTTAGCTTGCCAATTGCTTCCAGAGTATTGAACTTCAAACTTTCTGCGCATGACAACCACAATGTTTCACCCAATATTTTATTTATGGAGTTCAAATTTTTTATGATTTTGTTACAAGTTTATGATCATAGAAGTGAGATTAGAAAAGTTCATTGTGTTTCTAAATTGCTATATTTCAAGAGGTAAAAAAAGCTATCATATATATATATATATATATATATATATATATATATATATATATATATATATATATATATATATATATATATATATATATATATATATATATATATATATATAAAATATTATATGCAGTTATACTCCTTCTAAACATTTGTTACAAGAGTCGTGATTTAAATGGATAAGTAGCACTTAGACCATAAGTGAATAGTTGAGAAAATTCACTTTTAGAGTTAAGACCGATTTATTTGTCAAAATCAGTTGGATTTATCTGGAGAAGACATTTAGCATGGGAGTTAAGAATGTTTTCCTTGTCATCGTGAGATTCATGACGACAAGGAAACTATTCTTGACTCTCATGCTAAAAGACTTTTCTATAGAAATACAGCTGATTCAGACAATGAAACTGGTATCAACTTTAGTGATGAATTTCCTCATCTTGTCTCTATGGTCTAAGTTTTGCTACTTATCTAGTCACATCACATCTTCTGTAGAAAATACTTAAAAAGAGTAGAATTGCATATGTATATGACAGTTTTTACGGCCTCTTTTAATGTGAGAATTTAGAAACACGGTGAACTTTTATAATATGACTTTTACAACTGTCAACTTGTAGAAACAATTGGCAAGCTAAATGGTGTTTTTTGGAACAAAGTAACAAGAAATATTTGAAGATGTGATATTCTAATTAAATGTGAAAGGAATTAGGAATTATTGTTCTATGTTAATTAAATTGTATTGTATGGATTTACCAATGCATTATATATTACGAAATATTTTACCAGTTTCTTCTCTCAAAAGATTGTAGTACTTAGTAAGAAATTAAGCTATAAATTGGGTTAGAGATTGAGATTGGGAATTAGTGAGGTTATGGGCATGGTTCTGGAGGGTATTCGTCAGATTATAGCCATGATTATGAAAGGCATTAGTCGTATTCTGGTCATGGGTCTTAAGGGCATTAGTCACGTTATGGGCATGGGTCTTAAGAAGACCTTTAATATGATTAATTAGATTCTCATGGACTTGAGTATGTGGCTGTCCAACATCGACCTTACCACCATTTTGCAATTGCTGCTGCAAATTCCACTAGTAATAGTTCTTAAGGAAAGTTAGATTCCATTACTTCTAAAGACCTCCCTTGAAGAAAATGAACATACAACATTCTTTCTATTATACCTTTTATAATTC
This sequence comes from Medicago ruthenica, assembly GCA_018208015.1. Taxonomy (NCBI): domain Eukaryota; kingdom Viridiplantae; phylum Streptophyta; class Magnoliopsida; order Fabales; family Fabaceae; genus Medicago; species Medicago ruthenica. Next base: position 63,370,321 of record CM031376.1, on the reverse strand, counting down.
CGCCATATATTTCTAATCCTAGATAAGTATTGATACTTCGGTTAACATCCAACGCATCTACGACACTTGTTACAGAGCCTACATGTGCCCAGTCTAAAGACTATTTTGAATCCTCTTTACCATCCTCTCTACTTTGGCGGTAACCTAGGTATTAAATTGTATCCTCCTTATTGTCTTTGTTGTAGCCCAATTGACTTCCAAAGTAGTGAGGATGGTAAAAAGGAATCAAAATGGCCTTCAACCAGGACATGAGAAGGCTCTGCAACAAATTACAGAGATTTTTGGAACTAAATTGAAGTTTTGAAACAATACCTAGGATTCAAATTCTATGGCAGGAATGTATTAAAGAAAGTATGTTGTTTGGTCCGTTTCTGCAAGAGTGGTCTTTAGAGGAAATAGAAGTAAAGGTCTTAAGGGATCAAAGAAAAATCCAGCTAGTTTTCGTTAAAAACTAGTTCCAACATAATTTGTAGCAGCAATTGCAAAATGGTGGTTAGGTAAATGCTGGACAATCACATCCTCAAGTCTATGAGAATTTACTCAATCAGATTCAGGGTCTTCTTGAACCAAAGTGGGTTTTAGAATAATGTCTCTAAGGTTTTGATGATAACAATGTATGAAATAATAATTTGGTATTCTAACGTGTGTTTAAGTGTGAAGGACCATGAAATTAAATTCTGACTTCTAAGTCAAGTTTTTTGTTCTGATACATCATGCTCTGAACTTAAAAGAAATCATTTTGGTACTCAAGAGAAGCTAAGAAGACTTCTGAAGACTTAGAAGATGTTTTGAATAAAGGTCAACAAAAAAGCAAAGCACTGATGAGATGTTGCATTCAGCCTTGAAGACTCTGATGAAAGCAAGTTCTGAAGGAAACATGTTTTGATGGAGACGTCAGCAGTCAACACTCTGAAGTTACTTGAGCTTCATATCAAATTTCTTAGTGTTAGAAGTTACTTGAACTTTAAGTTTAGTTTACCACTCTCTGTGTACAAAGTGTAAACACAGACAAATTTATTTGTAAACTCAGATTGTGTAAGTCCTCTTTTGTGGGGCAAGGAAGTCTTAAACTTGTGTGTTTGAACAGTTGTCATCTTATGTGATTATAGTGAAAAATTCCTTAAAAGTGCAAGAGAATTGGACTAACCTCGGATTGTGGGGTGAACCAAGATAATTTCTTGTGTTGTCTTTCTCTCTCTCTCTCTCTCTCTCTCTCTGACTCTCTCTTATTATCTTAACTGCTTTGTTTTGTTCAAACACTTCGAAAAAGATTTTTCACAACAAACCAACACAATTCAACTCTCTTCTTGTATTTTTCTCACCTTCAAGAACCTGACCCTGAACTTGACTAATACCCTTGAGACCTATGCTCAGAACTTGACCAATGCCCAATCTCTATAATCCAACATACTTAAGTTCTTACTAAGTATCACAATCTTTTGAGAAATGAAATTGGTAAAATTGAGAAAGAAGCTAACACTCTATGTGAAATCTTTTTTATCTATTTTTTTAACAAGCCATTTTTAGCTTCTTTATTTGACAAATAGAGAATTAAGTTATCTAACACCCCATCCCAAACTTATAATGTTGTTAATTTCAAGAACAACCCCAAACTTAAACATTTGCTATAACTAGGATATAAAAATTTCTACCTAAGCCCAGTGAGGTTCAATGACTCATAAAATTGAAAATTTCTCTTCTCACAAAGAGAAATGCTCACTCCCATACAAAGTATCGAAAATGCCCCTGCATGACTTAAGTCATGCTCGGTAGCATCAACGTGACTTAAGTCACGTTGAGCCAGCGTGAGTTAAGTCACGCTCGTTACATACCAACGTGACTTAAGTCACGTTGCGCTCTGTTATAGAAACAGTAAGGCAGAAACACATAACCATTGTGTTCTAAACATTACAAGTTGCGATTTTGCTCCCTCCAAGTGCGATTTTCTTCATTCTTGCGTCAATCAACGTCAATTTCTACCCCAAAATCAAGTAAGTGTTTATTATCCTCTTGCATTGGCTTTTGATGGTTTAAATTTTGGTTTTTTTTTGGAGAAATTTCACAATTTTAGGATTTTAGGGTTTTATTTTCATGTTAGTTTTTAGGATTGTTAAAAATGAATTAAGTTAGAAATTTGTGTTTAGATGTTGATTAGAGTAGGGTTGACTCAAATGTGGTAGGTTAGAGTTAAGTTAGACTTAGAAATTGTTAGATTTTATGTTGAACTCTAGGTGTTTGATAAAATGTCTCAATGAAAATTTGTTTGATTTTTGCATTGTTAATGATGAAATTAGTTAGAAATTGGATTGTTAATGTTGATTATAGTGAGTTTGAGTGCAATGTGGTAGGTTATAGATTGAAATGACACTGCCGAAATTGAACTGTTGTTGTTGATTATTTAGAAATGACACAATGTCCCAATGAAAATCATTGATTTTTTGCTTTTAAAAATGTTGTGTAGATATGTCTGAGAGACCAGACAGATTGAGAGCAGGCAGGGAGACCATGACCGGGAGTGCACGAGCCAAAAAGGTGGTTGCGCACCCTGCTCCTGAAAGGAGACAGGGCGTTAGGAGACAGAATATGGAGGGGATGTCGTCCCAGGCGGGTGCGTCCCAGATAGTGCACCCCACGCAACATCAGCAGCATGAGGAGTATCAGCCTCAATACGAGCAGGCTCAGCAGCAGGAGGGTGAGGCCCAACAACAAGCTCAGGAGGAGGTTGTGCCGAAGAGTTTTCTCGGGGACCCTACTGACTTGACGCTTCTACCGAATTTCGGTAGACATGTGGCATGCAGGCTTTGGAGCGACGCCGAAGTAAGTATAATTGTTTAATTTTATTTAATTACACGTCAATTGATAGGTTTATTTTAATTTAATTTTACGATTTAATTTTTATGTTAAATTTTTTTAATTAAGCGTCAATTTTAATTACGCGTCAATTAAACTACTTGTCAATTTAATTGTTTATTTTATTTTAATTTTACTATTTAATTGTTATGTTAAAATGATTAATGTTTATTTTAATTATGGATTTTTTACGGTTAAATTGTTATGTCTTTTTTAGTTATTCAAATGTTTATATTTTTAACGGTTTGTTGTTCGTTTGATTTTTCGTATTTCAGTTTCGGAGGACGCATAAGTGACCCCTGCCTCGCACGGGAATAAGCTTGGGAAGCTGACAGTCCCAGGACATGGACATGTATGGTTCTCGCAGCGAACATCAGACTGGGTACGAGAACATCAGCTCTGTCTTCATCACCGCCATGTCAGAGAGATGGCATGCAGATACCAGCAGCTTCCATCTGCATGTTGGGGAGATGACCGTCACACTAGATGATATGGTGTGTCTGCTACACATCCCCATCGTTGGGAGGCTCATGAGTGACGAGGATGTAGGATACGAGGCCGGTATGGAGCTGCTGCAGAGTGAGCTGGGTTTGACGGCGGAGGAGGATGAGGTTGAGACAAATAAACAGTGGGATGGGTATATTAATATACCTAACCTGAAGAAGGTGTATGACAGACTCTTGGATAGGTGCAATGAGTTGGAGCAGCCTGCTAATGAGGAGAAGGCGGAGGAGTAAGAGAGGGTTAGCACTATGTGCATTAAGGTGTTTTTGTTGTTCTTGGTTGGCGTCACCATTTTCGCCAACAAGAAGAGCAAAAGCGCTCATCTGTTGTGGTTGACTATGTTGTAGGACATGGACACAGTGCACGAGTGGTCCTGGGGCGGAATGGCACTTGCTTTTCTCTACACCCAATTTTCTCTTGCTACGAACCCAGACATTGGCGCTTGTGGCGGTTACATGACTCTACTTGAGGTAATATTTTTTTTTTTTTTCTATAACATATTATAAATGACTTACGATATTATTGTGTCTATTTATGGGTTTGTGATGCTGAAATATTTGTTTGTTTGATACTTGTGTTGATATTATTGTGTCTCTCTGTGTTTGTAGGGATGGCTTTTTGAGCACTTCAAGAAGCTCTTTCCGAGGATGCAGGCTTTGGACTACGATCGTGCTGACCCGCTTGCTGCTAGATGGAGACTGCCCAGGATCCATTATGATCCTAGACATTACCGTCGCCTGATTGATCTGATGGTCAATGTTGATGTCATCTGGAGGCCGTACGAGGATCAGTGGAACGCTACGCCTTTCCGCAACATCTGCTGATACTCGGGTTGGATCATGGCCAGCAGTACGATAAGGTGCCTTCACTTGCCGGAGCAGGTTCTCAGGCAGTACGGCTATGTCCATACCATCCCCAGATCTCCGACGGCGTTTGACGCTCTTAGGCCAAAGGATGTGGTTGTGGCCTTTCAAGATTTTCTAGTCGATGTCCTTCCATAGGCACTTCGGGGTTGGCAGACACCAACGGGTCAGGAGTGGAGGAGTAAGAAGGGGTACATTGCTTGGTTCTACAGGGTATCTCATCCTATTATGAGCGACTCTGCTCCCGTTGATGAGTATACTGCTCCTGTCCCTCCTTATGAGAAGGTTATTGTTCAGCAGCAGTGGGACAGACAGGTTCCCGACCCACTCCAGATTATTGCGGCCATCAGAGCCAGAGTGGACAGTGCAATGGAGCATCCTGATATGTTTGTGTATCCACTCTTTACCGGTGTGTTGCAGGGCATCTAGTTGGAGTTTCTCATTTTGCAGGAGGAGTCGGTTCCCCGGAGGAGGACTAGGAGCCATAGTCTAGAGGAGTAGGGTCTTATGATATTTGTATATTCTAGTGTTTTTATGACATTTGTATATTTTTAGTTATTTTTTATGACATTTTGGCGGACATGGATGTATTATATTTACATTCGCGTCTTTGCGCATTTTTATGACATTTTGGTACATTTTTTGTTTTATTTTTGCGTATTATAACTTCCAATGAATTTGCGTATTTTAACTTTGAATGAATGAATGATTGAATGGATGAAAATGGAAGAATGAATGGATGAATGAAAATAGGGATGCTGCATATTATGCATGTTCTGCTTGCTGACACAAACAAAACGTGAGTTAACTCGCGTTGGGATATAACCTACGTGAGTTAACTCACTTTGGTGTATAACCGGTGTGACTTAAGTCACACTCGGTAGATGTCAACGTGACTTAAGTCATGTTTCGTTCTTTTATAACTTAAACAACGCCTCATTTCTCCATTTCACTTCTCAAATCTCTAAAAAACTCTCTCAAATCATCCAACCTCAAATTTCTTCAACTTCAAATCACCCACCACTCCAATAACAAGTAAGTTTTCATAATCAAGTACCATTGACATTTTATGTTTATATGTTACATTTTTCCTCTTAAATTAGAATTTTTTTAGTTTTAGGGTTTGTTTAAATTTTGATTTTTTTTGGCAAGAAATGACTTATGTTGCTTAAATGTTTAGATGTTTGCATGTTTATGTTTTAGTTTTTAGTTTTAGGTTTTATGTATAATTTGCACTCCAAGTGTTTGATGAAATGTTTGAATGAGTTTTTCATTGATTGTTTTTAATTTCTTATGGTGTAGATCTAAAACAATGGGCAATTTGTTCAACGCTTAAGTATGCTTCAACGGTGGAAACCCTAATTTTTTCAAGGTTCGGGACGATGTCACGTTAAAAGAACTGAAAGATCAACTTGATGAAATCAACCAACGACTCCACCACGGAGACACAAGGAGGGTGGAATATGTTTGGTATGAACATCCATTGTTCGACTCAGAGGAGAGATTGACATTCAGTCGGCCGGAGTTAACGAACGACGACTACGTGAGGAGTATGTTCTTGTTATTTGGTCAGCACAACATGTTCCCGAGGATCGAGATGGATGCTACGTTGCTGAGATCGCCTAAAGATATTCTCAAAATTTTGATTCGGCCAGATGAAGATGTTTAGGTAGTATTATTGTGTTGTGTCATTATTTTGTTGGATTTTAGTTTAATTTTTGTTAGTTTGCTGAAGATGTTGGCATTGAAGTGTCTTATACTTAGCATAAAAGTTTGCAAGTCTCTTTGGAAACTCAAAATAATGAAGAGAACACAACATGTATTCTGCCGCTCTAAGATGTTGTTTTGTGCTTGATCATGCTCCTCTGTCAATTGAAACTTGTCAGTTGGCACAATAGGATTAACTTCAAAAGAATATATTGGGATGCATTCCTTTCTGTGACAACTCATCTTATATGAAGGGATTCGGTGTGATAACCTATATAGTTGATTCGGTAGAATACATGTGTTATGTCCTCTTCATTCTTTTGAGTTTTGAATGAGACTTGCAAATTTTTACACTAAATATAAGACACTTTAATGCCAACATTTTCGGCAAACTTTCATTAATTTAATTTTAATACAACATCCTTAGGGATAATGTAATGTAATGTAACGTAACACTTCGTTTATTTGAACGGAGATGAAATTATAACTAAATAAATTTGTCGTATTCTATTAATTTTGGAATTTATTACACGTACTTGTGTATTTTTAGTTATGATTTATTTTGGATCATGAATTGTTATTGTTGTTTCTAAGACATGACATGCTTTTAAAAAATGAACATAACATATTGTATGTTTGAAGTCATCAAAAATATTATCTTTGTGCAAAATTGATAAAGAATTAACTTACCTAAAACAAATGTGAGTTAAGTCACGTTGATGCTACCGAACATGATTTAAGTCACGTTTAAAGTATTTTGGTTAGAACACATAAAAATGAGCAAAAGTGTATCGGATAAACGCAATTTTCCATAAAATTTCTAACAAAAGGTATATAAGTTCAAACGGGCTTAGCAAAAGATAAATTAATCACATGGGGCTTGACAGGCTTGGAGCAGCCAAGAAAAGTATCCAGTGTGCGTAAATGTCACAATCAACTAACTATTATTGCCAAATTTGCATAATTTAATATTTTTGATTGGAAACTAACAAAAATGACCAACATGACTAACAAAAATACATGTTAGAGGTCAAAACAAAACAAAAAATAGTTATAAAATTACAAAATAAATTAAGAGATCAGTTGTGTAATTTAGCATAATAAATATTGTCTCCTTCTCCAATGATAGATTCTACGGGTGGGTAAAAAAACCAAAAAAATCAAACCGAATTGTTGAATTGAACCGAACCAAACCAAAAAACCGAACCATTACTAACAATTCTGGAACTAAACTGAAACAGTTTTGTTCGATTCAAAACAGTTCGGTTCGATTCGAAACAGTTCGGTTCAGTTTTCAAACTTCTAAAATTCTATTTCGTTTGTTTTTTTTTATATTTTTCTCAATAATACCAATAATAACAGTTCAGTTCGGTTTGGTTTGAAATACAAACACTTCGATTTAGTTCAGTTATTTTAAATTTAGCAAACATTTCAGTTTGATTTAGTTTTCATCCCGAACAGAACCATACCCACCCTTAATAGATTATTTAATGTGAAATATAACACGTAGAAAATAATTACTTAGGGCCTGTTTGAAACACTTCTTGAAAACACTTTTTTAGTTTTTAAAAATTTAAAAATTAAAAACTTGTTTGATTATCTATTTTTGAAATATAAGTTTTAAAAAGTGTTTTGGGTTTTTTAGTTTTGGGTACTAAAAAAGTGAAAGAGATAAAATGGGTTTTGCTTTTCTATTTTTAGTTTTGAGTTTTTAAAATAGAGAGAAAAGAAGGAAAAATGAAAACACACGGAGAAGTGGTTGTTTTCTCCAATGGCATAATCGTAAATAAGCTTAAACTGCAGGGGCATTTTCATTTTTTTATCAAAAAAATTTGGATCTGAAAATTTCTCTCTCATTTGGTAGAAACACTCCACCCAGATAACAGAGAAGCAAATGGCAACCGTGATTCTTCGATCTCCGACGTGATTTTTCTTCGATCTCCACCGCGCTTCTTCTTCGATCTCCACCGCGCTTCTTCTTCTCCACCATGCTTATTCTTCGTCGTGCTTTTTTCAGGTTACATCTCACACTTTGTTTTCGATTTTTAAATTGCTTTATGTTCTTCGATCTGAATTTTACTACTAAATTTATAGCGATTTTTCACTTGATTTTGTGTTTATTGGCGTTTAGATCTACGATTTTCAGTACTAGGTTAATTTGTAAATCTGAGATTGTGGTAGAATTTGAATACAAAGCACACTAGAATTTGTGTCATGTGTGTTGTTATGACTTTTGATTATGATTTTGATGTTGTTGTTTATAATTTTGATGTTTAATCTTACTCTTATTTACTATCAACACCTTTCTATATTTTCTACTTTGAACAAAACCCTGCATTATTATTTCCCATCACTGTACTTCTCATTTGAGATGGATAAATAGTACTCAACTACTCATGTTTGAGCTATTACTTGAATTGCTTTCTTTCACTTGATCATTCATGAAGAATGAACTAATTTTTGAAGCTGAATTGTTGTCTGAAAACTCTGTTACTGACACATTCGCGTGAGCTGAATTTGTTAGACTCGGCATTGAAGTGAATCCGTAGCTTGAATTAAGTCCAAATTGACTCTGATCACATGGTTTAAGGCTTGTGTGATAATTACTCATAGGTAAGTTATAACCACTAAAAAATAACTCAAATCATGTAGATTAGATAACATCATCAAGAAGCATACTTCAAACTTGAGTTATTAATGTAACTATGCCACTGGTTTTTCAAAGCATCATACTGATTGAAGTAATTCAGAATAATAGCTATCCCTAAGAAATAACCTCACTTCAACATAAAAGCTATTATTATGACACGCATAGGATTAAGATAACAGAAGCATGCAAGTTTGTAGATGTTAAGGATTATTGATAAGAGAGAAACGTGAATGAATGAATATTTGTGTTGTTGAATGCTCTAAGGTTTTTTTTCAAAGGGTGCATGGTACTAACAAAATAAATAAACAAATAGGTGAAGATATTTGAACGTTGATGGAGAAAGGAAAAGGGAAAGAAAGATAACCTGGTTATGTTTTATGACGAGAATGATTTGATTTGATTTGATTGTGTATAAAATAGGTGAATAGGTATTGATTGGATTACATTAATGTTCCAAAGGCATTGGCACAGGTAGAAGAATTTGAATGAGTATGAAGAACACTAGCCACCGTCCACGTTTCGCTGCTTCTGCCTCCTCATTTGTTGCGCCTGCAACCTCTTCATCGGTCGCGCCTGCCTCCTCCTCGGTCGCTCCTGCTTGTCCTGGTGTGCCTGCCACTGCTGCCACTGCTGCACAGGTATCCTACCTTCATCTCAGCCCTATGTCTGCGAAATTCTAAGTTGATGTAAAATATCACCTGTTGTAAGAAGTAGCAAAATTGTAGCTTTGTGTGATGAAGTTCATTGAACATCTTGTTCCCTCATGCTAACGTTTTTATCCATAAAGTTTAATACTATTAAACCAATACTAATATAACAAGTGGATGATTAATATCTTTATGGTTATCCTTGAATCATGGTTGGAAAAAATAATGCTTATTCTTAATTGCAATTTGCAATGCTTATTTTTATGATAGATGGCAGCTAATGTTGAGATTAATGACTCAAAGCTTTGGCCTGATTTTGTAACGAAAGTTTTCATTGACATAATGGTTGATGAAGTTACAAAAGGAAATATGCCAAATGGTGTGTTCATAATAGAACATGGTCCTCAATGACTACTAGGCTGAGTTCCATAACTAAACGACAGTTTCAAGCGCTCCAACTGAAGGCAAAGATGCATAGGTTGCGAGCCATGTATCGTGAGTTCTATTCACTGTTGCAGAACACCGGATTTGGCTGGAATGCTGAAACAAACATTGTTACTGCAAGTGAAGAGGTCTGGAAAAATTACTTGAAGGTATGGTTTAATTTTTATAGTTTTTTTAGTAGATATAAATGCATTAATAATATGAATGGCTTAATCATTAGCATCAAATTTTTGTATAGTGTGCCTGTTGAGTATTGGTGAATTTTTGTATAAATGCATTAATAATATGAATGGCTTAATCATTGGCATCAATGTGTGATTTATCAGCCAAAGCAACCAGAAAGTTAGAAACTAGACATCAACTTGATGCTAAGTATAGTATATGGAAATGGATGGTCTGCACTTACACAATAGTGAAAGAAAATAGATAGGGCATAAATAATATATATTGATGTTGTCAATTATAACCTTAGAAAATTATGGAAAATTGATACAAATATACTGAAAAGATGGAAAATTGATAAAAATATATTAGAGCTTATCGTATGAGAAACTTACTTTATATATTCTATTGTACGCAAACATGCACTAAGGCTGCACCTAATGACAGCTATGGAAATAGTGAAAAGTTGCAGTGAAGAGAACTTAAAACATTGTTGGACTTGGAAAGCATTAAAGAAAGGCAAGCAATATTTCAACATGAAGCATCTAGGAATTCTAGGCATTGCATATGTGCAGAATCAGATTATATATAGTATAAATATATGTGAAGAAGTACTTTACTATGTGGCCTTATGCAATTTTAAATATTAGTAGTTTTGAAACCTCCCATGTAATGATGTCCCCACCAGGAATAATAGAAGCATTGTTTTGAAACCTCCCTTTCTTTGTTTGATGTCCCCACCAGGAATAATAGTCCCCACCAGGGTTCTGTTTTGTTTTGTTTCTCTAAACTGAATTAGCATCAAATTTTTAATAATTATTTTGGTGTCTTAATTTGTGACCACCAGGGTTCTGTTTTGTTCTGTTTCTCTATTTTGTTTTATAGGCTATAATGTATTGATGATATGCATATATCATTTCAGGTACATCCCAAAGCTGCACAGTTTCAAAAGAAAGGGTGTGATCATTATAAGTTGTTGGAAATCATATTCAACAAAAATAATGCAACTGGAGTACTTCATCATTCATCTACCCAAGACCCACCAAACACAGATGAAGAAAATGAGCTTGATAATCAATACATTAACAATGGGAGTGCTAATCATGTGTATGTTGATAATGACAGTTCAGACGACGATCTACATGAAGTGGAGCGCATCACACGCAGTGGAAAGCGACAAGTTCATGCGAGATCCAAGAAGGAGTCTACATCACGTCATATGAATGAGGCACTTGCAGCATGGGCTAAAGTTTCTTTGGCAAGAGCTGATAGGTATAGGGATAAGAGTGTAGAGGCTACTTCACATGTAACTTCGGATTGTTCTCTTACCAAGTGTGTGGCTGCTCTTGATGAACTAGAAGACATTTTGGATGACGCCTATGGAAAAGCTTTGGAAAAGCTTATGAATCCGGATTGGAGGGAAGTGTTTATCGCCATGTCTAATGAGAGGAAGCGTGGATGGGTACTTAGGCTCTAAGTGATGAGACATACTTATCTTAGTATTTTGTTTAGGGTCTTTATGATTGTTTACTTCTTTCTATTTGCTGAACAATTGCTTGTGTGTTTTTAGGCGATGGTGCTGAAGAATTGATATTTGACAAAACCTTTTATTTTCCTTTTATTGAGCATCTTGTTTATTAAGTTTTATTATTACTTTGTATGACAAGTTATAACCATATTTGATATTGAAAAAAGTGATGATTCTGCTTCTGATGCAAGTGATGATGAATTTCTGGACTTTGTCTTTAGTAGTTTAATTTATGACTATCATCAGAAATACTTTGACAAATCAAAGGTTTTGACATCTTCATTGTCTGGTCGTGAGTTTGTTGCTGAAGTGTTAAATGGGTCTGGAACCAGCTGTTTTGATTTATTTCGAATGAAGAAAGAGTGTTTTTTTAATTTTTGTAATGAACTGAGGGGGAAAAACTACTTAAGTGACTCAAGGGATGTGCTTGTTGAAGAGAAAGTTGCTACATTTTTATTCATAATTGGTCATAATGTTCGTCATAGAGTTGCTTCAAACCGTTTTCAGCATTCCACAGAAACAATCTCATGCAATTTCAAGGAAGTATTAAGGGCAGTGTGCCGATTAGGAAAAGAACTGATAAAGCAAGAGTCTATGGAGTTGCCCGATAGAATTAAGAATAATCCAAAATATTATCCTTGGTTCAAGGTATGTGTGTAAGTCCTATTATTGCTATTATAGTCGTATCTTTATTTACACACAATTTAATCATTTATGCGTTCATATTATCAAAGATATTTGGTTGCTGTTTACTTATCCGTATAATTTGGGTTATGCCTTGTAGAATTGCATAGGTGCAATTGATGGTACACAAATAAGTGCATGGGTTCCTGCTGAAAAACAAATTTCATGTAGAGGTAGAAAGGCAACTATCACTCAGAATGTCATGTGTGCTTGTGATTTCAACATGATGTTTACATATGTATATTCGGGGTGGGAAGGAAGTGCACATGATTCTAAAGTTTTTCTGGATGCAATTACAAATCCAAATGCGGGATTTCCTTGGCCACCTATAGGTAAGTATTAATATCAACATAAAATTATGCAGTTATATTGATGAAATTAACAAGTAGAGCTAACATGTATTTTATTTGATGAAGGTTCATTTTATCTTGTTGATTCTGGGTATCCATGTACTGGAGGTTTTCTTCCCCCTTATAGAGGTGAAAGGTATCATGCACAAGAATATCGAGGTCAAGGTAGACAACCTAAAAGTCCAGAAGAGTTATTTAACTACAGGCACTTGTCTTTAAGGATGACAATTGAGCGCTGTTTTGGGGTGTTGAAAAACAGATTTCCTATTTTAAAGTTAATGCCTTCCTACAAACCTTCAAGGCAAAGACTCATAGTTACTGCATGTTGTGCTATTCACAATTACATTCGCAAGTGGAATTTGCCGGATGAGTTGTTTAGGATATGGGAGGAAATGGATGCTATAGAACTTGAGGCGGTGAACGAGGCTCCTAACACTGAAGGGATGAGCTCTAATGTTGAAAACTTAACAAGGTTATCTGATGAAGGTGCAACTGAGATGGCAATGGATAGGAATCATCTTAGAGATAGGATGTGGGTACATCGTAATAATTAATCGAACTAATTACGCTTTTTTTAGATTTTCTTATATGCAACATTGGAGTTTTGTTAGTTATTTTGCGGATGATTGTTTTTTTCTGGTTATTTGATGTTTTCGACATTATGCTATAATATTTTGATGTGTTTCACATTTTTCAATATTGTAGAGCTTGAACGAATTATAGTACTTGCAATTTAATTTGATTGGTAACTAAGGATAAAATTGTAAGAAAAAAAAACAATTATATAAAGGGTAATATAATTTATATAGATTATAAAAAAAGTGTTTTAAAAAAATTCCTTTAAAGAAAAAAAAACAAGTTTTAAAAAAAAATTATTACCAAATAGGTTTTCTAATTTTCTATTTTCTAAAACTGTTTTTGAAAATTATATTACCAAATGGATTTTCTAATTTTTTCATTTCTAAAACAGTTTTAAAAAGTCACATTACCAAACAAGTTTTTTTTTTCTTCTTGAAAACACTTTTCTAAAATTGATTTTTAAAACATATTTTAAAAACTAAAAACAAAAACTGTAATCAAACAGGCCCTTAGTAAAAAGAAAAGAGGTTCCATTGTTGTGTCGGAAAAAAAATAAAATTACAAAGTCAAACTTAAAATAATAATAATAATAATAATACCGCAAGTTCTCTCAACCTAATATAATTTTTATTTAAATCATGTTCGACATCAAGTGTAGATAAATATTTTATCTGAAATTCAATTTTTGATTCATCATATTATAGGAGTCTACTCTCTTCTATTAGACCTAACCGTAGTTGCTTAAAAATAGTTTAGAAATACTTTTTTTATTTTGTTCAAGCATAGAGAATTTACATAAAAATACTGTTGGAGCTTGAATATCAATGAGGTTTTTTCACTTGGTTCACACACACACTACACTCACAGAGAGAGAGAGGGAAAGAAGTTGTAACAGAAATTGAAAGGCAACTCTCTCTTTTTTATTCACTGTGTAAGGTATATATATATATATATATATATATATATATATATATATATATATATATATATATATATATATATATATATCACTTACAATTGTGTACTATTTACATCATAAAAGTGTAACTATAATGACTCTAATACAAGTCATGTAAAACTATATGAAAATACAAAACTAGATTATTTATTAATCAACTAACACACCCCCTTAATCTAGTTTGTTACATTCAATCATGTTCAAATTGTTCCTCTTCTTATTAAAGCTATCCTTCTTGAGGGACTTGGTAAAAATATCAGGACATTGATCCTCAGATTTGCAGTAGCTCAACTTTAGTTTTCCCTTTGTAACTTGGTCTCTGAGGAAATGATAGAGTGTCTCAATATGCTTACATCTTCCATGTGCTACTGGAAACTTGGCTAGATTTATTGCTGATTTGTTGTCAACAAACAGCTCTACTGCATCCACTTTCTTCATATTGAGTTCAAGCATTAGAGTGTCAAGCCATACTGCTTGACAGGCACCCATTGCAGCAGTAATATATTCTGCTTCACATGATGATAATGCAACAACAGCTTCCTTCTTTGAACACCAAGACACAGGTGCTGCTCCTGCAAAGAAAACAAAACCAGCAGTGCTTTTCCTATCATTCTTATCTCCACACCAATCTGCATCAGTGTATCCATACAATTCATTCAAGTTCTCATTCCTCTTCCTTGGAAACAGAATTCCATAGTTCATTGTCCCCTTCAGGTACCTCATGATCCTCTTAGCTGCCATGAGATGTGATACTCTAGGCCTGTCCATAACTCTGCTGATAACCCCAACACAAAATGCAATATCTGGTCTAGTGTTGCAGAGAAATCTCAGTGCCCATACAATCTGTCTAAACTCAGTTGAATCCACCTCTTTTTCATCACCATCTCTCACGAGACTCAGTCTAGGTTCTGCAGGTGTTTATGCACTGTTAAAATTCATCATATTGAATTTGGTAAGCACATCAACAGTGTATTTCTGCTGACTGAGAACAATTCCTGCACTTGTTCTCCTGAACTCAATGCCTAGGAAGTAAGATAACTCCCCAAGATCTGTCATGTCAAACTCATTCATCATATTTTTCTTAAATTCAGCTACTTTGGCTTCATATTCCCTGTTACCAACAAGTCATCCACATACAAGCACACAATCATTATGTCTCCACCCCCTGACTTCACATATACTCCATGTTCTGAGATGCATTTCACAAAGTTCATATTGATCAAGGCTTTATCTATCCTTTTATTCCAAGCACGTGGAGCTTGTTTCAAACCATACAAGGCTTTCTTAATCTCAACACCTTATCTTCACTACCCTTCTTTACAAAACCTTGTGGCAGGTCTATGTACACTTCCTCTTCCAATTCTCCATTGAGGAAGGCTGACTTAACATCTAATTGATGTAAGTTCCATCCTTGCATACTAGCATGTGCAACAACCAATCTCATAGTTTCAAGTCTTGCCACAGGTGCAAAGACCTCCTTATAATTAATGCCCTGCCTTTGTAGGAAGCCCCTAACCACTAATCTTGCCTTGTATTTCACTACCTCTCCTTTTGGATTCACCTTCACTTTATACACCCATTTCACTCCTATTGTCTTATTCCCTTTAGGTAGTGTGCACAACTCCCAAGTATTGTTCTTCTCTATTGATTTGATCTTTTCTTTCATAGCACCTAACCATTTAGAGTTCTTTATAGCTTCTTCAAAACTCACTGGTTCAGTCTCAGCAAGCAGTGCAAAATGCACTTTGTCACCTTCATCATTCACTGCATTGTCTGTCATTATTTCACAATCATTTAATCTTGCAGGAAGTTGTCTTTGTCTCACTGATCTTCTTGGCATCTCAGCTATTTCCTCTTGTTGCATAGGTTCAATTGTATCAACAATTTCTTGTGCATTATTATCAACATATTCATCAGCAGACATGTCTAATAAATTATGTTTCTTTATTTCAGCAACATCATTCCACTTCCATTCATCGTGCTCATCAACCACCACATCCCTACTGATTACTATTTTGTTGTTCACTGGATTTAGCAGTTTGTATCCACCAGTTGAGTGATATCCCAGCAGAATCATCCTCTCACCTTTGTCATCAAGTTTTGTTCTCACTTGATCAGGCACATGTCTGTAACAAATGGACCCAAACACTCTCAAATGAGATACTCTGGGCTTGACACCAGTCCAAGCTTCCTCAGGAGTCATGTTCTCAACTTTCTTAGTTGGACTTCTATTCAAAATATACGCAGCAGTGTTCATTGCTTCTCCCCACAAGTACTTAGGCAAGTTTTTACTTTCAACATGCTCCTCACCATATTTAACAAGGTCCTATTCTTTCTCTCAGCAACACCATTATGCTGAGGTGTGTATGGAGGTGTGACTACATGAGTAATGCCTTCACTTTCAAGAAAATCATTGAATTCAGTAGATACATATTCCCCACCTCCATCTGTTCTCAGCACTTTAATACTCTCTCCACATTGTTTTTCTACTAGAACTTTAAATTTCTTGAATACACTCAACACATCACTCTTCCTCCTAATCAAGTAAATCCAAAGCTTTCTAGTAAATTCATCTATGAAAGTAACAAAATACTTGTTACCTCCAGGTGTCTCATTCTGAATTGGTCCACATACATTAGAAAACATCACTTGCAGCTTCCTCTTAGACCTGATAGACATATTTTGATTAAATGAGCTTCTAGACATCTTACTTTCCATGCACTCTGCACACACAACCTTTGGCACATGAATGTGAGGGAGACCTCTCACCATCTCCTTGGTTTATAGCTTATTCAAATCACCAAAATTCAGATGAGCATATCTGAAATGCCACTCATCCTTGTAGTAGCCAAGCATTGTTGAACCATAACTTCCAACTCAACCTTGAAGGTTCTATTTTTAGACAGCACTGCCTTGATCAATAGCATGTTCTCACAATCATAAACTTTCATTGCCAACTCCTCTAGTACCATTTTGTAACCCTTCTCCAAGAGTTGTCCAATACTCAGTAGATTACTCTTCATTCCTGGCACATATAGCACACCAGATATGAGGCACACAGAGCCATCTTTCTTCTTAATCTTCACTTTTCCTACACCTTCCACCTTCATTGTTCTATCATATGCAAATTTCACCCTACTTTTGATAGAGTGATCCATCTCAATAAACCAATCTTTTCTGCCTGACATATGTGTTGAACACGCAGTGTCAAGAAACCATTCATCACCATGATCACCTCCATTTGTTACAGTTACCATATTCAATGTTTCTTCACTTATTTTCTCTTCTACAACCATCAGCAGAACCTATTCCATCTCATCTTCCTCTTGTGCCAATTTCGCATCATTATTATTGGTGTTACTATAACATTCATCAGCATAATGACCATATTTGTTGCAGTTATAACATTGAATATGGCTCTTATCAGATTTTCTACCTCCTCTTCCTCTCACACCTCTACCACCTCTACCTCTATAGTTTTCATTGCTATTGTTCTTCTGATTATCATTACTGTTGGATATTTGGTTGTTGGCTTCATGTTTGCTAAAATCAAATATACAAGATATGTGCGTCTTCAGAAGCTGATCCTCATTTGTGAACAGTACTTCAGAAGCTGGGTAGTTCAGAAGTTGAACAGTACTTTAAAAGCTGGGCTTCAGAAGCTGAACAGTACTTCAGACGCTGAACCTTCAGAAGTTGATGTTCAGACGCTGAACAGTACTTCAAAAGCTGACCTTCAGAAGCAACCTTCAGAAGCTGAAGTGTTCAGACGCAGAACTTCAGACGCAGACTTCAGAAGTACCTTTAGAAGCTGGTTTTCTGCGTTCTGGTTATTTTCTCATGTGATCTTTTGAAGATTTAACTGAAGAATTCTTCTTGTTGGATTTATTTTTAGAAGGAAGATTAATTTGCGTGAGATATTTGTTGAAGATTGGATTCAATTATTTGTGAATATATTTTCAAAGAAATCTTTGGAAAATATATTTTTGGAAAATAAATTGCTTTTATTTGCTTCTAAAGAATTCTGGGAATATATCTTTGAAGGATTTGGTTCAAGAACTATGTTGATGCTGAAGCTATAAATAGAGGACGCTGCTATTGAAGAAAAGCAACTAGAAAAGAAGTCATCATTGATAGAATTACTTAGGTTTCTAGTGTGTCTTTGTTGTGAGTTGTATGCTCTGTTTTCTGTACACCACTCAATTGTTAGAGTTGGTTTAGTTTTTATTGAGTTGTAATCACTTGAAGCTTTTAAGCAAAAGTGACGTTTATGTTTTGAAGAGTGTCTTCAACTTTGTTTGTTTAGAGTCTGATAATCACTGGGGCAGTGATTGACTGAGGGAAGTGAGAGGGGTCTCAGGTCTAGGAGTTCCTAGATTGAAATTTATACGAGTAATGATTAAGTGAGAAGGCTGTGAAACAGGGGCTGTTGTCATAGGACTTCGAATTGATACTATTTAGTGGATTTCCTTCCTGGCTTGGTAGCTTCCAGATGTAGGTGTGGTTGTCACCGAACTGGGTTAACAAATCACCTATTTCTGCCTTTTATTTTGCTGCTTCTGAACCACTGTTATACGTACTCTGTTTAGCTCTGTTTTACGGTTCAGTAACAGGTCCTGCCAGGAATTTCAATTGGTATCAGAGCAGGCACCTTGCCTGTTTAAGGGTGAGCTCCAGGGAAGGTATTTTCTGGCATAATGGACTCAGAAGGAGAATTAACTTATGAAGAACTTCTTGTCTCTTTCAAAGAACTATACATCAGAAGTGAAAAAGTCTCCAAGATATATATAAATCAGAAGAAGACTATCAGTCAACTTCAGGCTGAAAGAAGTGAACACTTAGGCCAAATTTCTGATCTCAAAGATGAGGTAACCCATCTGAACTCTCAACTTGAACATATCAAGAAGCAAGTCAGAATGTTGAACACTGGTACTGATATGCTAGAAGAGATTTTGGAGAGTCAGAACCAAGGGAAACCAAATGGTATAGGATTTGATGATAGGACCTTGAACAAACAGCAAAATCCAACTAAAAAGGTTTGTGCAGCTGTTGAAACATTTGATCCAATGATGGGCAAACCTAAGATGGAACATCAGAACAAGCCTTAGGGATCTAAGAACAAGAGGGAATCTCATCCTTGGATATGTCATCACTGTGGTAAAAAGGGGCACATAAAGTCATTCTGTTACAAGCTGTATGGATACCCCAAGCACTTTCAACAAAGAAAAGTGGAACCCATTATAAACAAAGTCAATGTCAAGAAGGTATGGAGACCAAAATGTGAAAGTGTTGCCTAGAGGCTGAAAAATAGGAAAGGAAAGGTTGTTGCTGCCGACAGCAGGCCCACTCCTGTAGCAAAGAAGAGTTCTGTTGTTGGACCATCTAAAGTCTGGAGCAAGGTGGTGGTCCCTGTTCCTAAGAAGAAGGCACTAAAAGGAAAGGAAGTGGATCCTAGTAAGTCTGCGGATGATGTTGAGCAAGACATCATGCCCTATGTTCAGAAGAGGATTGATGTTCTTCAGAAGCAGATTGCTAGGAAGAAGGTTCTGAATGTGCCTGAAGCACACATTAACTAAGCAACATCTGATGCTGTGTCTAATGAAGACTAAGCAGTTTCTGTTGCTGAGTCTGAAGACTGTCAAGTTTTTGACTGATGTCCTGGATTTCATTTTGTGTTTCTGGTCTGCAAGTTTGTGCTATGCTCTGCAGTTGTGTTCCTGTGTTTTGTTCTTCTGTGAAGCATGTGTGTGGGTACTGTTTGTGTGATTATGCTGGTCTGAGAAGTATCACTGATGTTACTGATGTGTATGGTGCTGTGATGGTTGTTTCCTCTGCTGTTTTTGACTTCTGGGTGTGCATATGCTTGATTGCATGTTTGCTTGATTGTTTTTGTCAACATTGTTTGGCTAAAAAGGGGGAGAAAAGTATAGTGTTTCAGAAGCAGTTCAGTTGTTCAGGGGGAGTTCCTGTGTTTCAGTAGTTCAGGGGGAGTCTCTGTCTCTGTTTGTTCCTGAAAGTCTTGGAGTAATGTGTTGATCTGTTTCAGGAGCTGTGTGTCCTTAGAAGCTGTTGTTGTATGTTTCTGGGGGAGTTTGTGTGTTTCCTGTCAGAAGCTAATCTGTTCAGGGGGAGTATATGTGTGAAATGTAGTGAATCATCCGCTGCTGACTCTGTTGCTACATTTATGTATTGTTCTTCATGGTTGCGTAACTTTGATAAGTGAAGAACTTGATTTGTGTGTCTCTCTGTTCAGTAGTTGATTTTAGCCAAAAATTTGCCAAAGGGGGAGATTGTTGGATATTTGGTTGTTGGCTTCATGTTTTCTAAAATCAAATATACAAGCTATGTGCGTCTTCAGAAGCTGATCCTCATTTGTGAACAGTACTTCAGAAGCTGGGTAGTTCAGAAGTTGAACAGTACTTCAGAAGCTGAACAGTACTTCAGACGCTGAACCTTCAGAAGCTGATGTTCAGACGCTGAACAATACTTTAGCAGCTGACCTTAAGAAGCAACCTTCATAAGCTGAATTGTTCAGACGCAGAACTTCAGACGCAGACTTCAGAAGTACCTTCAGAAGCTGGTTTTCTGCGTTCTGCTTATTTTCTCATGTGATCTTTTGAAGATTTAACTAAAGAATTCTTCTTGTTGGATTTATTTCTAGAAGGATGATTAATTTGCGTGAGATATTTGTTGAAGATTGGATTCAATTATTTGTGAATATATTTTCAAAGAAATCTTTGGAAAATATATTTCTGGAAAATAAATTGCTTCTATTTGCTTCTAAAGAATTCTGGGAATATATCTTTGAAGGATTTGCTTCAAGAATTATGTTGCTGCTGAAGCTATAAATAGAGGACGCTGCTATTGAAGAAAAGCAACTAGAAAAGAAGTCATCATTGATAGAATTACTTAGGTTTCTAGTGTGTCTTTGTTGTGACCTGTATGCTCTGTTTTCTGTCCACCACTCAATTGTTAGAGTTGGTTTAGTTTTTATTGAGTTGTAATCACTTGAAGCTTTTAAGCAAAAGTGACGTTTATGTTTTGAAGAGTGTCTTCAACTTTGTTTGTTTAGAGTCTGATAATCACCGGGGCAGTGATTGACTGAGGGAAGTGAGAGGGGTCTCAGGTCTAGGAGTTCCTAGGTTGAAATCTATACGGGTAGTGATTAAGTGAGAAGGTTGTGAAACAGGGGCTGTTGTCATAGGACTTCGAATTGATACTATTTAGTGGATTTCCTTTCTGGCTTGGTAGCCTCCAGATGTAGGTGTGGTTGTCACCGAACTGGGTTAACAAATCACTTGTGTTCTTTTCTTTCTGTCTTTTATTTTGCTGCTTCTGAACCACTGTTATACGTACTCTGTTTTACGGTTCAGTAACAGGTCCTGCCAGGAATTTCAATTGCTGATGTTGTTACTAACACTTCCTCTACCATAGTTTGAGTTAGAATTGTTACCTCTACCTCTTCCACCTCTATAATTATTTCTGCCTCTTCCACGCCCTCGTTGATTATCACCTTTGGTGTTACCAATTTGTGCAAACAATGCTTGTTCAACACTTGATTTTGCAGCCTTCCTTTCATTCATTCGTTGCTCATGTGCTTCAAGTGTGCCTTGAAGTTCTTCCAATTTGATTTCTGACAGATCCTATGATTGTTCAATCGCTACCGTGACATGATCGAATCTTGAATTTACAGATCGCAAAATCTTCTCCACAATTGATTCATCAGTTAGGGTTTCACCACAAGAACGCATTGGGTTGGTCATTGTTTGAATTCTGGTGAAGTAATCAGCAATCATTTCATTTTCTTCCATTCCTATCTGTCGCGTCGAATTTCGGATGTCAAGCTATTGACTAGCATTGAATCACTAAATTTAAATCACGACTGAACTTTTAATTTTTCGGGGAAAAAGGAAAAAAGTTCGAAATTACCTTGAAAAAGAGATTTTAGGTTCGAAAGTCGATTATGCGAGGGGAAGGTATTAGCACCCCTCACATCCGTTGTACTCAACGGGAACCTCTTAGTTGGCTTAGGCTAAAAATGTTTTTGACGTTTTGCTTGCACGCTTAATCATATATATAAAGGAAAAAGAAAATATAATGCGAGATGAAGAAAGAGATAAAAACAAATGAAATAGAAAAAAGGAAAAAAAAGATTTTTTATTAACGGGCTTGACAAGACGTC
The DNA here is from genome assembly GCA_018208015.1 of Medicago ruthenica. Classification (NCBI taxonomy): domain Eukaryota; kingdom Viridiplantae; phylum Streptophyta; class Magnoliopsida; order Fabales; family Fabaceae; genus Medicago; species Medicago ruthenica. The sequence goes on along the minus strand of CM031376.1, from coordinate 63,348,213 downwards.
GATCTTGCTCCTACGTATCTCCCGGTAGTCGGAGAATTCAAAGCTTACGTAGTTCTTGAAAGAATTGTTTGAAAACGCACAAAGGCGTAAAAGCTTAAAAAAGGTGAAAGACAGACGCTAAGGCGATAAACTCGCGCAAGGCGTAAATGTTTAAGAAAAAAAGACAGACGCGCAGAGGCGTAAAAGGTTTGAAAATAAAGACAAACGCACGGAGGCGTACAACGTTGAAAATAAAAGACAAACGCGCGGAGGCGTTAAATTCGCGCAAGGCGTAAAAAGGATGAAAATAACGCGCAAAGGCGCGAAAGGTTTGGATTGGCCACAAGGGCCAAGATTGGTGAGTTTTTATACTTCGAAAATAGAATGACGATTGTCCGAGCAACGAGACATACGTCAAGCGTTCGTACAACCGGGGAAAGGAGAGACATACGTCAAACCACCCTTTTTCATTCAAGTTTTGTTTGAATTTAAAAACGTATTTTTGGGGAAGCTAGAAAAGAATGACGATCGTTTAAGCAACGAGACATACGTCAAGTGTTTATCCGATCGGGGAAAGGAGAGACATACGTCAAACCACCCTTTTTCATTCAAGTTTCGCTTGAATTTTAAGAAAATGTATAAACTAAAAAACGCTCGTTTTTTAGAACTTAAATAAAAAGAAAAATAAATTGTCCAAATTAGTTGTTGCAACCAAAATGAACAAGTTTGTCGCTTAAAGAAAAATGTTTTTGTTTGTTTTTTTGGATTTTTTACTTGGAGTTAAAAAAGAAAATAAATATGATAAACTAAGCTAACCGCGAGGAAATAAAAACGATCGTTGGATAAAAAAGATTTTTATGATTATGGATTAAACTAAAAAAAAACAATGCATATTTGTATATATATGTTCCTAAATGTACATGCAAATGACATAAAGAAAAGATGCAAAATAAAATGAATAAAATAGAAATAATAAATAAAATAAAATAAATGAATAAATAAAAAAATGCATGAGATAAAATGATAGGTAAATAAATAAATGAGATGTTAAAAACAATAAAACAATAAAAGGAAAAAATAAAACTTGCAAAGAAAATAAAAGAAATAAAAAATTGGGAGGTGTAAAAATTAAAACTAGGGGTGTTAGAAGTAAAAACTAAGTCAGATTTGAAAGAAAAGGCCCAAAAGGCATTGGGCCTGCGTAAATTAATCTGGGCCGTCTGATTAATCAGACGGCCCTGATCAGATCACAGGGTAAAGAAAGCCAGGCCGTATGATCTAAAATCAAAGGGCCTGGAGGGCGTGGGTGTACGCTAACGCGTACACCCTGTCACACCGAATCAGGGAGGGGTATTTAAACCCCCTCCCTTCACATTTTCTTCATTTCACATGTTTCACTCTCTCTCTTCTCTTGTTCTCTGCCTGGCCGAAATCCTCCTATCCCCCTTCTCTCTTCTTTTCTCGCCGGAAAGGTATTCCGGCGTGGTGGCCGCCGGCCTAAGTGGCGGCGCCACCGCGCCGGAAAAAAATTTCGCTTTTTTTTAAAAACAAACACCACTTTTACATATCCTTTTCCTCCCTCTTTCCAAATCCACACTTAGATTTCTCAAAAAAACTCTCAAAAACCCTAGATCTAAATTTAAAAACAACCAAAAATTTTACCTTTTTTCTTTCTTCTTTGTGCTTCGTGTGTGTGTGTAGTTTAGGGCGTGTGTGTTTATGCTGTTTTGGGTTAGGATTGTGATGAATGGTTTTGGGTTGTGAAGCTTTGTCGTGTTTTGTGTTGTTGTATGAGGCTGAGCCGTGTGCTGTGTGTGCGTTTTGTGTGAGTGTGCGTGAATTTGGGTTTGTGTTGTGGGTTCGTGTGGCTTTGCTGGGACGTGTGGGGTGTTGGTGTGTTGTGTGTTGGGTTGATTTGTGAGTTTTGGCTGGGACGTGTGAGTGTGTTTAAGGCTTTGTGTTGCTGCGTTTTTGTGTTTGTGTGGTTGTTGGGTGAAAACGTGTTTGTGGGTTAAGGGCTGTATGGGTTTTGTTGTGTTAGTGTGTTATGTTGCTGGAAATGTTTGAGTTAAAATTTCTTCTTCTTAAAATTTTCTCTTTTTTTTTCTGTTTGTTGATTCTGTTAAATAGAGGGAATTTAAGCTGCTTGTCAGCTTAGTGACTCATAAATCTTGCAAGTTGATCTGGGTTTTTTTTGGATAGGATTTCTGCAAGCATTTAATGAGATGTGATTTGCTGGATTTTTTTGAGGATTTGTGATGATTTCTGGATATGGATAGAAGGTTTGTGATGATGAAAACCCAGGTTTGGGGGGCGCTGCAGTGTTGTTTGGCTGTGTTGGACCATGACTTGGACTTTGACTTTTTGGACAAAAAATGAAAATAATAATAATAATAATAATAATAATAGTAAAATAATAAAAATGATAATAATAAAAGAATAAAAATTAATGATAATAAAAAACTAAAATTAAAAATAAAAGTAAAAAGTGATAAAAAATAAAATTAATAAACGAAACAAAAATTGACATGAGGTATTTTAAAATATCTCCCTGCCGAAATTTCGTCTGAAACGACGAAAATTCTCGGCCTTTTAAAAAATGCGTAAAACGAGACAATAAATAAAACGAGACGAAAATGGGTCAAAAAATGGGGTATGACAGATGCCCCTATTTAAGTTTCTTCGCTACGGAGATTAAAAGCGAAATTTTGATTCGACGGGTCGAAGAAACTTAAATACAGAGTACACCATTTTTTGACCAATTTTGGACAGTAAAACAATATGGATGCGATGCCATGTATGCAATGTTATGAATGCATGTGATGCGAGTACAAATGCAAGACGGCAAAGATGACCTGATTGGGGATAACAGAGACAAAGGGATACCCGGGTTCGTTAAAGAAACGGGATCCGACTCTATTGGGGATAGTGTTCCACTGGGGAAAAGAGGTTATCCGTTTGGGTTATTGCCGAACTGTTCACTGGGGAGAGTGGGCAATTAACCACGGGAACCAAAAAAGGGTAAAATGTCAGCTGTTCGGGTTAAATTCCGAACTGCCACTGACGACAAGGATTGAAAAATGTCAACTGTCGGTTTGTAATCCGACCTGCCATTGACGACAAGGAAATAAAAGATGTCAACTGTCGGTTTGTAATCCGACCTGCCATTGACGACAAGGAAATGAAAAATGTCAACTGTCGGTTTGTTCCGACCTGCCATTGACGACAAGGAAATATAAAATGTCAATTGTCGGCTTGTTCCGACCTGCCATTGACGACAAGGAAATGAAAAATGTCAACTGTCGGCTTGTTCCGACCTGCCATTGACGACAAGGAAATATAAAATGTCAACTGTCGGTTTGTTCCGACCTGCCATTGACGACAATGAAATATAAAATGTCAACTGTCGGTTTGTAATCCGACCTGCCATTGACGACAATGAAATATAAAATGTCAACTGTCGGTTTGTTCCGACCTGCCATTGACGACAATGAAATATAAAATGTCAACTGTCGGTTTGTTCCGACCTGCCATTGACGACAAGGAAATGAAAAATGTCAACTGTCGGTTTGTAATCCGACCTGCCATTGACGACAAGGGAATGAAAAATGTCAACTGTCGGTTTGTTCCGACCTGCCATTGACGACAAGGGAATGAAAAATGTCAACTGTCCGGGTTGGTTACCGAACTGTACATTGACAACATGAAATAAAAGAACATGTCAACTGTCCGGGTTGTTTACCGAACTGTTCATTGACGACAGGAAATAAAAAGACATGTCAACTGTCCGGATTGGTTACCGAACCGTTCATTGACAATAGGAAATAAAAGACATGTCAACTGTCCGGATTGGTTACCGAACCGTTCATTGACAATAGTGAGGATGCGGCTGACAAGCCGTTCCTTACAGAATTGCCCCCTTCACTTGGGGAGGAAGGATGCACAAGCTGTCCATTATAGAACTTGCCACTTGGCACAACACTGGGGAATATGCACAAGCTGTTCGTTTGAACTGCCACTTGGCATAAAGACATGATAAAAAAGATGCGCAAGCTGTTCGTTTGAACTGCCACTTGGCGTAAAAGGGTGACATCACTTGACCAAACGGACTGGGGATGACACTTGGGGAATATTTACTGGTGACTATGACGGGATGCCGAGCAAAGTCGGGCTTTGGCTATGATTTGGTATTTGTGAGTGTGAAATGATGACTCACTGGGGAATGCCAATAAAATTGGGCTTTGTTTTGTAACATCACTGGAGGATGACATTTGGAGAAAAATGCAGATTGTTTTATGATAAATTGGTAAGAAACGTGGTGGTTAAAGCAACCATGTACAGATGATATTGTGGTATGTTGCATGTATGAATGCGTATATGCATGAATGCGTGATCACATGATTTGTATGATTGTACAAATGTATGAATGCATGAATGTATGAATGTACTAAAGCAGGACTCCCACTGGGGATGTGTTAAAGATTGGCTTGCACTGGGGATACCCTAAATGTTTTGATTTATTGCATGACCGACAACTTGGTGAAACAAGATTTAGACCGGTAAAAAGAAAAGTGGACCGACGTCGCATTGCAAACACTCGGTAATCCTTGATGGGGATGATGTCACAGGGAACACCTCCAAAATGTTGACGGGGTGAAGCCGTAACCGTTGACGAGGAACACATACCTCATGGGGAAGTTGTTGTTTCACTGGGGAATCGTATTAATCCGCTTGGGAAAGAACTGGGGATTCCGCCGGGAATGCTTATGTTTTGTTTGGATGCCGAGCGAGGTCGGGCTTTTATGTATTTGGATGCCGAGCGAGGTCGGGCTTTTATGTTGGATGCCGAGCAAGGTCGGGCTTTGATGGTATTTGGATGCCGAGCGAGGTCGGGCTTTTATGTTGGATGCCGAGCGAGGTCGGGCTTTAATTGTAGTTGGATGCCGAGCAAGGTCGGGCTTTGTTATGTATCTGTGCCAATGATGATTGGGGCTTTTGGGGTTGAGACTCCACTGGAGGGATGCCAATAAAAATTGGGCTTTGTTTGTGGTTTCGCTGGGGATATAAGGATCATTTTGGAAGCATGATCGATATCCAACCTTAGATGCCAACGGTGGTTGGGCTTTTGTGAGTAGGTGCCAATGACAATTGGGCTTTTGATTGTTTTGACAAAGGTTGACTTCCTGGGGAGTTTGTTAATCCACCGGGGATTGTGCTAATCCACTGGGGATTATGATTGAATGCCGAGCAAGGTCGGGCTTTGATTCACTGGGGATATTCCCTTTGATTCACGGGGGGACTCCGCCGGGGAAATCTGTTTAGCATTTGACCATGTTTGGCCTGCGGAGTTTTATCCGCTCTCAGGATAGCTGCTGATGCGCACTTCAATTATTCGCAAGTCCGAAGAGAATGTGTTTATTATTTATGCCTTCCAAAAAGATTTAAATTTTTCTTTTGAAAAAGAGTTTCGTTCCAAGTATCATTATCAAAAATAGAAGAAATGACTAAGCAAAATAAATGGGAACTCCCAACAAAATGTAAAGACTTCACTAGGAAGAAATTTTATTAATGGGGTGGTGGCCCGCCAACAGCGTGGCTCCACGGACCTTACAAAGTTGAAAAAATGGTAAATATACAGGGAAGGTTCATTGAACAATAACCGCTATTCTCCCTAACAACTTTGAATTCACTGTTTGGATGCTTCAGATTCCGAGTCCTTTGACAGTTGATTTGCCCCAAGTAAACTGTAGTCAATCCGATGCAGTTATCTTGTCTTTTGATCCTTAACTTTTGCATAGGTGGCCCTTTCGGGTTTTCGACCTATCAGGATGATTATTTCTGTTTTGTGTCTCTAATTTTTGCCTGGACCGCCCTTTCGGGTTTTCAGTCCACCGAGACGCTCATTTTTGCCTAAGCCGCCTTTTCAGGTTTTCGACTTACCGAGCTGTTCTTTTGTTTTTTTAGACAAAATATTTCTTGACTACATCGGAATTCACAGGACGCGGCAAATCCTCGCCGTCCATTGTCGTGAGAATCAAAGCTCCTCCGGAGAAAACTCTCTTGACTACATACGGGCCTTCGTAGTTAGGCGTCCATTTGCCCCTGGAATCGGGTTGAAAAGATAGGATCCTTTTAAGCACGAGGTCTCCTTCTTGGATTTCACGAGGACGAACTTTCTTGTCAAAAGCTTGTTTCATCCTCTGTTGATACAGTTGTCCATGACACAAGGCAGTCATGCGTTTTTCCTCAATTAAGTTCAACTGATCGTATCTGTTTTGACACCATTCAGCCTCTGACAATTTAGCTTCCATCAAGATTCTCAATGACGGGATTTCGACTTCTACGGGGAGCACTGCTTCCATGCCGTATACTAAAGAGAAAGGGGTTGCCCCTGTCGATGTACGCACTGAAGTACGATACCCATGTAAGGCATATGGCAACATCTCATGCCAATCCTTGTAGGTGACCACCATCTTTTGCACTATTTTCTTGATGTTTTTGTTTGCAGCTTCAACTGCGCCATTCATCTGAGGCCTATAAGGAGAGGAGTTATGATGCTCGATCTTGAACTCTTGACATAGCTCCTTCATCATTTTGTTGTTCAGATTGGTCCCATTGTCGGTGATGATCTTGCTGGGAATACCATATCGACAGATAATATGATTCTTAATAAATCGGACCACCACTTGTTTGGTGACGTTGGCGTATGACGCAGCTTCGACCCATTTGGTGAAGTAGTCAATTGCAACTAAGATGAAGCGATGTCCATTAGAAGCTTTAGGTTCAATCCTACCAATCATATCGATACCCCACATGGAGAAAGGCCATGGGGAAGAGAGGACATTCAGAGCCGTTGGTGGCATATGGATCTTGTCCGCATAAATTTGACATTTATGGCATTTTCTGGCATGCTTGTAGCAATCACTCTCCAAGGTCATCCAGTAATATCCGGCCCTTAAGATCTTCCTAGCCATTGTGTGCCCACTGGAATGAGTCCCGAAGGAACCTTCATGTATCTCATGCAATATACGATCGGCTTCTTGCTCATCAACGCATCTGAGTAGCACCATATCAAAATTCCTTTTGTATAAAACTTCTCCATTTAGAAAGAAGTTGCCGGCTAATCTTCGCAAAGTTTTCTTATCCTTGTTGGATGCCCCATGCGGGTACTCTTGCTTTTGGAGGAAACTTTTGATGTCATGGAACCATGGCTGGTTATCTATGACTGCTTCGGCTGCAAACACATGTGCAGGCCTTTCTAGATGCTGAACCTTGATTGTTGGAATCTCACTCCGGCGACTGACCTCATACATGGAAGACAAGGTTGCCAAAACATCCGCCATTTGATTCTCATCTCGGGGAATATGATGCAGCTTAACTTTGTTGAAAAAAGTTAGCAAACGTCTTGCATAATCTTTGTAAGGAATCAAGCCGGTGTGGCGAGTTTCCCAATCTCCATTAATTTGATTGATCACAAGAGCTGAATCTCCATAAATGTCGAGATTCTTGATCCTTAGATCAATGGCCTCCTCAATTCCCAGAATACAAGCTTCATACTCCGCCATATTGTTTGTATAGTCGAATGAAAGTCTTGCAGCGAAAGGGAGATGTTTGCCGTCGGGGGTGATGATAACTGCCCCAATTCCATTGCCATAGACATTGACAGCTCCATCAAAGATTAACTTCCATCTAGATTCGGGATCTGGACCTTCGCCGAATAGTGGCTCGTCATAATCCTTCATCTTTAGATACATGATTTCTTCATCGGGGAAGTCAAACTTGATTGGTTGATAATCCTCGATTGGTTGATGAGCCAAATGATCGGCAAGAATGCTGGCCTTGATAGCTTTTTGAGTGTGGTATTCGATGTTGTATTCTGATAACAACATCTGCCAACGGGCGATCCTTCCGGTTAAGGCGGGTTTTTCAAAGATGTACTTGATTGGATCCATTTTGGATATCAACCAAGTAGTATGGTTAAGCATGTAGTGGCGAAGACGCCTAGCAGCCCAAGCTAATGCACAACAAGTCTTCTCGAGTAGAGAGTATCGGGACTCACAGTCCGTAAACTTCTTGCTTAGGTAGTAGACAGCGTGCTCTTTTCTACCGGTCTCGTCTTGTTGTCCGAGTACACAACCCATGGAGTCTTCCAATACGGTTAAGTACATGATCAAAGGTCTTCCTTCGACTGGAGGGATAAGTATTGGAGGCTCTAGCAGGTACTCCTTGATGCTGTCAAAGGCTTTCTGGCAATCTTCTGTCCATACTACTTCTTGATTTTTGCGAAGTAGCTTGAAGATGGGTCCACAAGTGGCTGTCATGTGGGATATGAATCTAGAGATGTAATTTAAACGTCCTAGAAATCCCCTTACTTGCTTCTCAGTTTGAGGAGCAGGCATTTCTCTGATGGCCTTAACCTTGTCGGGATCTACCTCGATACCCTTTTGACTGACAATGAAACCTAGGAGTTTTCCAGATCTCACGCCGAATGTACATTTGTTGGGGTTCAGGCGAAGCCGATATTTTCTTAGACGTTGAAACATCTTTAGCAAATATTCAACATGTTCCTCTTCATTTCCTGATTTGACAATCATGTCGTCGACATATACTTCAATTTCTTTGTGTATCATGTCGTGGAAGAGAGTGGTCATGCCCCTTTGATAGGTAGCACCCGCATTTGTTAAGCCAAAAGGCATCACTTGATAACAAAAGGTGCCCCAAGGTGTAATGAAAGACGTTTTTTCTCTATCTTCAACAGCCATTTTAATCTGATTGTATCCAGAGAAGCCATCCATGAAGGAGAATACCTTGGATTTGGCAGTATTGTCGACCAATATGTCAATGTGGGGTAAAGGGAAGTCGTCTTTTGGACTAGCTTTGTTCAAATCTCGGTAGTCGACGCACATCCGAACTTTACCGTCCTTCTTGGGAACAGGCACTATGTTTGCCAACCACTGAGGGTATTCTGATGTAACAAGAAATCCAGAGTTAATTTGCTTTTGCACTTCCTCTTTGATCTTGAGGGCCATGTCAGGGCGAGTTCTTCTCAACTTCTGCTTGACTGGCGAACATTCAGGCTTTAAAGGTAGATGATGCTCTACAATCTCAGGATCCAATCCTGGCATATCTTGGTATGACCATGCAAAGATATCCACATATTCTTCAAGAAGCTTGATGATTCTTTCTTTGACGGACGCATCCAACAATGCCCCGATCTTGATTTCTTTCTTGTCCTCTTCAGAACCCAAGTTGATAACCTCTATTGCTTCTTCATGAGGCTGAATAGTCTTCCTCTCTTGTTCTAATAGACGCTTGATTTCGTCCGGAATTTCTTCATCCTCTTCCTCTTCCGCTTCGTAAACAGGGAATTCAAAGTTGGGAGAGAGCCTAGGGTTAAGGTGTTCAACGGGTTTATGGACGTTTAGTCTGCAAATGATGGATGATTGATTTTAGTGAAATGAGCGAAAATGCAGACTTTTTGAAAATTAAAAAGAAGAAAATATACTTATGATTTGATTTTTTTGGTTTTTTTGTGTTACCATTTTTTCGGAAAAACGACAATAAAACAATAAAAAGAATAATAGAAAGGTCGTGATAAAAACGACAAATTTCATTTATGATAATAGTACTTTAAACAAGCCCTACATGAGTCCTTCTTCGCTTTGGGCAAGACGAAGGGATCTTTTTTGAAAACGATAAATAAATAAACACATTACTTAGACAATCGAATAACAGAAGGAATGTCGACAGCATCCCAATTGCAGCAAACTCCTCCGGGCGTTACATGGACATGTGCCGCTTCTTCTGGCCCATCTTCAGTGATGGCGTTGACTTCCTTTGTGGCTTCCTTCAAAATAGGACTAGCTCCTTGATGCTCCTGAACCATGTTGATTGAGGAATCATGGTTCGGCAGCGGGTTAGTTTGGACATTTGGGTTCGAGTCCTTGAAGGTCAGCACTTTAGTACGGACTAGCCTTTGAACCTCACTTTTGAGAACAAAGCAACGTTCAATGTCATGGCCTGGTGCCCCTTGATGGAATACACAAGTAAGGTCCGGGCGATACCATGTAGGTAATATATTTGGTACGGGAGGAGGTGCTCTTGTTTGTACGAGGTTTCTCGCAAGTAAAGCCGGGAGCAAATCCGCGTACTTCATGGGTATTGGATCGAATGCCGCTCTTGGGCGATTCTGATGGTTGAAGGGCTGTTGAGGTGCTTGAGGTCGGAACTGCTGCTGACCTTGTGGGCGGGGCTGTTGATAATATGGTTGATATTGAGTGGGAGGCCTTTGTGGGATCTGAATCTGGTAGTTTGGAGGTGTTGAGATGGTAGGTGAAATGGCAGAGATATGTGGATATGTTGAGTACCCTTGATGAGGTCCTCCATGGCCAATCATGCCGATATCTTGCTCTTTCTTCCTTGGGTAGCCACCCCCGAATCTTTTTGTGCTGCTTGATGGAGCACTTTCTTTCACTAAGCGTCCCTCTCGGACCGCATCCTCCAAACGTACGCCCATGCTTACCATCTCGGTGAAGTCACTTGGCGCACTCGCAACCATTCGTTCATAATAAAAGGAGCCAAGAGTATTCAAAAATATCTTGGTCATTTCCTTTTCTTCAAGAGGCGGGCTAATTTGAGCCGCTATCTCCCTCCATCTTTGTGCGTACTCCTTAAAGGTCTCTTTGTCCTTTTGGGCCATAGCCCGGAGTTGGTCCCGGTCCGGGGCCATGTCCAAATTATATTTGTACTGGCGGACAAACGCCTCTCCCAAGTCATTGAAGGTTCGAATTTTGGTACTATCCAAACCCATGTACCACTTTAAAGCGGCACCGGTTAAGCTATCTTGGAAATAATGGATAAGCAGCTGATGGTTGTCTGTTTGGGTTGACATCTTCCTTGCGTACATTACCAAGTGACTTTGCGGGCAAGTATTCCCTTTGTACTTTTCAAAGTCCGGGACCTTGAATTTAGGAGGGATTTTGACATTGGGTACAAGGCAGAGCTCATGGGCGCTTTTCCCAAATAAATCCTTTCCTCGGAGGGCTTTGATCTCCTTTTGCATTTCCTCGAATTTCTCTTGGAAATCGGCCATCCTATCCTGGGCACCTACACTTTCGGTATGAAAGATAGGCTCGTGATCATGTTGAGTGGTATGGACCACTGGCGTTGTGAAGGCCACAGTAGCCTGAGGGAAGGAAATCTCGGGTTGAGATACCGGAGCTTCTAGGAGAGTAGTGGGAATTGGGATAGACTCTTCACCAAACTCAAAAGGCATGCCCCACGTGCAACCGAGGGGTTTAGAGTGTTGCGGAGCATTGACATGTAATGTTGAAGTCGAAGCAAATGTTGATGCTTGTTCTTGAGAACTGGAGGGAGGAGGAGGTGTCGGGATTTGCGCGGCAGCTAGTAGTTTCACTAACTCCGTTAGTTTTTCCATCTCCGTTTTCATGGATGTTAATTCTTCACGAAGCTCGTGATTCTCTTGCTCTAAATTCTCCATTTTCTTCTTTAAAGCTGCTCGAGTGTTGTAGGCGTGAGTTGCTTCGAGACGATGAGCCACTTCTCTTTATGGAAAGACGCGTAGTGTTGCGGAGAAAATGCAAACACTGAATACTCAATTCGGATTATGAGAAATCCTGAGGATAAGAAAAAGAGAAATGAGTTTTGGACTCGAAGATGGACATATGCATGATAATGAATGATGTAAATGCATGAAAAAAAATTTTTGTTTTGCTTTACAAGGAAATTAAAAAGTGCAATTAATTTCCTATAAAGCAAAGTGATATGCGAAAATTATTTTCATGCATGTAAATGTATGGTATGCATATGTATGTTCAAAATTTCCCCCATCCTCACGTGTAGGCTCTAAAGATGAGATTTTCTAAAAAGGTCCCTAGAGATCACGGACCACACATGGAACTATTGTCGTCAATTGCAAATGCTCGCAAGACCTCAATATATTCCAAGTGAAATCTACTCTAGGCGGGGTTTTCGCATCTTCCCTTCAAGACATACGTCAAGTGGGCCTCCGCTACACAACCCCATCCTATCTTAATTTTCTCTCAAGCTCGGGAATAGAGCCTCACACGTCCGGCATTAACCCGAACAATGTGGAGTAATACCGCTCAAGTAACCCCACAACATATATAATATGAATATAAAGCAATATGAAACATGATAAAACACTTTGTTTGTGCATAAATAAGTCAAGCCTATCTTAGTCGGCTTTTAGGCTAAAATGTTTTTATTTTTTGCTTGCACGCTTATGCCTTATCATCATTATTTGTTTATCTTTTCTCGCTTTATATATTTGTTTCATATTGCTTTATATTTATATTATATATGTTGTGGGGTTACTTGAGCGGTGTTACTCCACATTGTTCGGGTTAATGCCGGACGTGTGAGGCTCTATTCCCGAGCTTGAGAAAAAATTAAGATAGGATGGGGTTGCGTAGCGGAGGCCCACTTGACGTATGTCTTGAAGGGAAGATGCGAAAACCCCGCCTAGAGTAGATTTCACTTGGAATTTATTGAGGTCTTGCGAGCATTTGCAATTGACGACAATAGTTCCATGTGAAGTCCGTGATCTCTAGGGACCTTTTAGAAAATCTCACCTTTAGTGCCCACACGTGAGGATGGGGGAAATTTTGAACATACATATGCATACCATACGTTTACATGCATGAAAATAATTTTCGCATATCACTTTGCTTTATAGGAAATTAATTGCACTTTATAATTTCCTTGTAAAGCAAAACAAAAATTTTCATGCATTTACATACATCATTCATTATCATGCATACGTCCATCTTCGAGTTCAAAACTCATTTCTTTTTTTCTTATCCTCAGGATTTCTCATAATCCGAATTGAGTATTCAGTGTTCGCATTTTCTCCGCAACACTACGCGTCTTTCCACAAAGAGAAGTGGCTCATCGTCTTGAAGTGACTCACGCCTACAACACTCGAGCAGCTTTAAAGAAGAAAATGGAGAATCTAGAGCAAGAGAATCACGAGCTTCGTGAAGAATTAACATCCATGAAAACAGAGATGGAGAAACTAACGGAGTTAGTGAAGCTACTAGCTGCCGCGCAAATACCGACACCTCCTCCTCCTCTCTCCAGTTCTCAAGAGCAAGCATCAGCATTTGCTTCGACTTCATCATTGCATGTCAATGCTCCACAACACTCTAAACCCCTCGGTTGTACGTGGGGCATGCCTTTTGAGTTCGGTGAAGAGTCTATCCCAATTCCCACTACTCTCCTAGAAACTCCGGTATCTCAACCCGAGTTTACCTTCTCTCCAGCTACTGTGGCCTTCACAACGCCAGTGGTCCATACCACTCAACATGATCACGGGCCTATCTTCCGTGCCGAAAGCTTAGGTGCCCAGGATAAGATGGCCGATTTCCAAGAAAAATTCGAGGAAATGCAAAAGGAGATCAAGGCCCTCCGAGGGAAAGATTTATTCGGGAAGGACGCCCATGATCTTTGCCTTGTACCTAATGTTAAAATCCCACCTAAATTCAAGGTCCCGGATTTTGAAAAGTACAAGGGAAATACTTGCCCGCAAAGTCACTTGGTAATGTATGCAAGGAAGATGTCAACGCAAACCGACAACCATCAGCTCCTCATACATTATTTCCAAGATAGCTTAACCGGTGCCGCTTTAAAGTGGTACATGGGTTTGGATAGTACTAAAATCCGAACCTTCAATGACTTGGGAGAGGCGTTTGTCCGCCAATACAAATATAATTTGGACATGGCCCCGGATCGGGACCAACTCCGGGCCATGGCCCAAAAGGACAAAGAGACCTTTAAGGAGTACGCACAAAGATGGAGGGAGATAGCGGCTCAGATCAGCCCGCCTCTTGAAGAGAAGGAAATGACCAAGATATTCTTGAATACTCTTGGCTCCTTTTATTATGAACGAATGGTTGCGAGTGCGCCAAGTGACTTCACCGAGATGGTAAGCATGGGCGTACGTTTGGAGGATGCGGTCCGAGAGGGACGCTTGGTGAAAGAAAGTGCTCCATCAAGCAGCACTAAGAGATTCGGGGGTGGCTACCCGAGGAAGAAAGAGCAAGATATCGGCATGATTGGTCATGGAGGACCTCATCAAGGGTACTCAGCATATCCACATATCTCTGCCATTTCACCTACCATCTCAACACCTCCAAACTACCAGATTCAGGTCCCACAAAGGCCTCCCCCTCAACAACCATATTATCAACAACAACGTCCGCAAGGTCAGCAGCAATTCCGACCTCAAGCACCTCAACAACCGTTCAACCATCAGAATCGCCCAAGAGCGGCGTTCGATCCGATACCCATGAAGTACGCGGATTTGCTCCCGGCTTTACTTGCGAGAAACCTCGTACAAACAAGAGCACCTCCTCCCGTACCAAATATATTGCCTACATGGTATCGCCCGGGCCTTACTTGTGTATTCCATCAAGGGGCGCCAGGCCATGACATTGAACGTTGCTTTGTTCTCAAAAGTGAGGTTCAAAGGCTAGTCCGTACTAATGTGCTGACCTTCAAGGACTCAAACCCGAATGTCCAAACTAACCCGCTGCCGAACCATGATTCCTCAATCAACATGGTTCAAGAGCATCAAGGAGCTAGTCCTATTTTGAAGGAAGCCACAAAGGAAGTCAACGCCATCACTGAAGATGGGCCAGAAGAAGCAACGCCCGGAGGAGTTTGCTGCAATTGGGATGCTGTCGACATTCCTTCTGTTATTCAATTGTCGAAGTAATGTGTTTATTTATTTATCGCTTTCAAAAAAAAAAAGATCCCTTCGTCTTGCCCAAAGCGAAGAAGGACTCATGTAGGGCTTGTTTAAAGTACTATTATCATAAATAAAATTTGTCGTTTTTATCACGACCTTTCTACTTCGCTGTTTTATTGTCGTTTTTCCGAAAAAAATGGTAACACAAAAAACCAAAAAAAAATCAATCATAAGTATATTTTCTTCTTTTTAAATTTCAAAAAGTCTGCATTTTCTCTCATTTCACTAAAATCAATCATCCATCATTTGCAGACTAAACATCCATAAACCCGTTGAACTCCATAACCCTAGGCTCTCTCCCAACTTTGAATTCCCTGTTTACGAAGCGGAAGAGGAAGAGGATGAAGAGATTCCAGACGAAATCAAGCGTCTATTAGAACAAGAGAGGAAGACTATTCAACCTCATGAAGAAGCAATAGAGGTTATCAACTTGGGTTCTGAAGAGGACAAGAAAGAAATCAAGATCGGGGCATTGTTGGATGCATCCGTCAAAGAAAGGATCATCAAGCTTCTTGAAGAATATGTGGATATCTTTGCATGGTCATACCAAGATATGCCAGGATTGGATCCCGAGATTGTGGAGCATCATCTACCTTTGAAACCTGAATGTCCGCCAGTCAAGCAGAAGTTGAGAAGAACTCGCCCTGACATGGCCCTCAAGATCAAAGAGGAAGTGCAAAAGCAAATTAACGCTGGATTTCTTGTTACATCAGAGTACCCTCAGTGGTTGGCCAACATAGTGCCTGTTCCCAAGAAGGACGGTAAGGTTCGGATGTGCGTCGACTACCGAGATTTAAACAAAGCTAGTCCAAAAGACGACTTCCCTTTACCCCACATCGACATATTAGTCGACAATACTGCCAAGTCCAAGGTATTCTCCTTCATGGATGGCTTCTCTGGATACAATCAAATTAAAATGGCTGTTGAGGATAGAGAAAAAACATCTTTCATTACACCTTGGGGCACCTTTTGTTATCAAGTGATGCCTTTTGGCTTAACAAATGCGGGTGCTACCTATCAAAGGGGCATGACTACTCTTTTCCACGACATGATACACAAAGAAATTGAAGTATATGTCGACGACATGATTGTCAAATCAGGAACTGAAGAGGAGCATGTTGAATATTTGCTAAAGATGTTTCAACGCCTAAGAAAATATCGGCTTCGCCTGAAC
Organism: Medicago ruthenica; assembly: GCA_018208015.1. Taxonomy (NCBI): domain Eukaryota; kingdom Viridiplantae; phylum Streptophyta; class Magnoliopsida; order Fabales; family Fabaceae; genus Medicago; species Medicago ruthenica. The sequence goes on along the minus strand of CM031376.1, from coordinate 63,332,269 downwards.
CCCAACAAATGTACATTCGGCGTGAGATCTGGAAAACTCCTAGGTTTCAATGTCAGTCAAAAGGGTATCGAGGTAGATCCCGACAAGGTCAAGGCCATCAGAGAAATGCCTGCTCCTCAAACTGAGAAGCAAGTAAGGGGATTTCTAGGACGTTTAAATTACATCTCTAGATTCATATCCCACATGACAGCCACTTGTGGACCCATTTTCAAATTACTTCGCAAAAATCAAGAAGTAGTATGGACAGAAGGTTGCCAGAAAGCCTTCGACAGCATCAAGGAGTACCTGCTAGAACCTCCAATACTTATTCCTCCAGTCGAAGGAAGACCTCTAATCATGTACTTAACCGTATTGGAGGACTCCATGGGTTGTGTACTCGGACAACAAGACGAGACCGGTAGAAAAGAGCACGCTGTCTACTACCTAAGCAAGAAGTTTACGGACTGCGAGTCCCGATACTCTCTACTCGAGAAGACTTGTTGTGCCTTAGCTTGGGCTGCTAGGCGTCTTCGCCACTACATGCTTAACCATACTACTTGGTTGATATCCAAAATGGATCCAATCAAGTACATCTTTGAAAAACCCGCCTTAACTGGAAGGATCGCCCGTTGGCAGATGTTGTTATCAGAATACGACATAGAATACCACACTCAAAAAGCTATCAAGGCCAGCATTATTGCCGATCATTTGGCTCATCAACCAATCGAGGATTATCAACCAATCAAGTTTGACTTCCCCGATGAAGAAATCATGTATCTAAAGATGAAGGATTATGACGAGCCACTATTCGGCGAAGGTCCAGATCCCGAATCTAGATGGAAGTTAATCTTTGATGGAGCTGTCAATGTCTATGGCAATGGAATTGGGGCAGTTATCATCACCCCCGACGGCAAACATCTCCCTTTCGCTGCAAGACTTTCATTCGACTGTACAAACAATATGGCGGAGTATGAAGCTTGTATTCTGGGAATTGAGGAAGCCATTGATCTAAGGATCAAGAACCTCGACATTTATGGAGACTCAGCTCTTGTGATCAATCAAATCAATGGAGATTGGGAAACTCGCCACACCGGCTTGATTCCTTACAAAGATTACGCAAGACGTTTGCTAACTTTTTTCAACAAAGTTAAGTTGCATCATATTCCTCGAGATGAGAATCAAATGGCGGATGCTTTGGCAACCTTGTCTTCCATGTATGAGATCAGCCGCCGGAGTGAGATTCCAACAATCAAGGTTGAGCATCTAGAAAGGCCTGCACATGTGTTTGCAGCCGAAGCAGTCATAGATAACCAGCCATGGTTCCATGACATCAAAAGTTTCCTCCAAAAGCAAGAGTACCCGCATGGGGCATCCAACAAGGATAAGAAAACTCTGCGAAGATTAGCTGGCAACTTCTTTCTAAATGGAGAAGTTTTATACAAGAGGAATTTTGATATGGTACTACTCAGATGCGTTGATGAGCAAGAAGCCGATCGTATAATGCATGAGATACATGAAGGTTCCTTCGGGACTCATTCCAGTGGGCACACAATGGCTAGGAAAATCTTAAGGGCCGGATATTACTGGATGACCTTGGAGAGTGACTGCTACAAGCATGCCAGAAAGTGCCATAAATGTCAAATTTATGCGGACAAGATCCATATGCCACCAACGGCTCTGAATGTCCTCTCTTCCCCATGGCCTTTCTCCATGTGGGGTATCGATATGATTGGTAGGATTGAACCTAAAGCTTCTAATGGACATCGCTTCATCCTAGTTGCGATTGACTACTTCACCAAATGGGTCGAAGCTGCGTCATACGCCAACGTCACCAAACAAGTGGTGGTCCGATTTATTAAGAATCATATCATCTGTCGATATGGTATTCCCAACAGGATTATCACCGACAATGGGACCAATCTGAACAATAAAATGATGAAGGAGCTATGTCAAGAGTTCAAGATCGAGCATCATAACTCTTCTCCTTATAGACCTCAGATGAATGGCGCAGTTGAAGCTGCAAACAAAAACATCAAGAAAATAGTGCAAAAGATGGTGGTCACCTACAAGGATTGGCACGAGATGTTGCCATATGCCTTACACGGGTATCGTACTTCGGTACGCACATCGACAGGGGCAACCCCTTTCTCTTTAGTATACGGCATGGAAGCAGTACTCCCCGTAGAAGTCGAAATCCCGTCATTAAGAATCTTGATGGAAGCTAAATTGTCAGAGGCTGAGTGGTGTCAAAACCGATACGATCAGTTGAACTTAATTGAGGAGAAACGCATGACCGCCTTGTGTCATGGACAACTGTATCAACAGAGGATGAAACAAGCTTTTGACAAGAAGGTTCGTCCTCGTGAAATCCAAGAAGGAGACCTTGTGCTTAAAAGGATCCTATCTTTTCAACCTGATTCCAGGGGCAAATGGACGCCTAACTACGAAGGCCCGTATGTAGTCAAGAGAGTTTTCTCCGGAGGAGCTTTGATTCTCACGACAATGGACGGCGAAGATTTGCCGCGTCCTGTGAATTCCGATGTAGTCAAGAAATATTTTGTCTAAAAACAAAAGAACAGCTCGGTAAGTCGAAAACCTGAAAAGGCGGCTTAGGCAAAAATGAGCGTCTCGATGGACTGAAAACCCGAAAGGGCGGTCCAGGCAAAAATTAGAGACACAAAACAGAAATACTCATCCTGATAGGTCGAAAACCCGAAAGGGCGATCTATGCAAAAATTAAGGATCAAAAGACAAGATAACTGCATCGGATTGACTACAGTTTACTTGGGGCAAATCAACTATCAAAGGACTCGGAATCTGAAGCATCCAAACAGTGAATTCAAAGTTGTTAGGGAGAATAACGGTTATTGTTCAATGAACCTTCCCTGTATATTTACCATTTTTTTTCAACTTTGTAAGATCCGTGGAGCCGCGCCGTTGGCAGGCCACCACCCCATTAATAAATTTTCTTCCTAGTGAAGTCTGTACATTTTGTTGGGAATTCCCATTTATTTTGCTTAGTCATTTCTTCTAATTTTGATAATAGTACTTGGAACGAAACTCTTTTTCAAAAGAAAAATTTAAATCTTTTTTAAAAGGCATAAATAATAAACACATTCTCTTTGGACTTGCGAATAATTGAAATGCGCGCCAGCAGCTATCCCGAGAGCGGATAAGCTTCACAGACCAAATATGGTCAATTGCTAAACAGATTTCCCCAGCGGAGTTTCCCCGTGAATCAAAGGGAATATCCCCCAATGAATCAAAGCCCGACCTCGCTCGGCATTCAATCATAATCCCCAGTGGATTAGCACAATCCCCGGTGAATTAACAAACTCCCCAGGAAATCAACCTTGGTCCAAAACAATCAAAAGCCCAATTGTCATTGGCACCTACTCACAAAAGCCCAACCACCGTTGGCATCTAAGGCTGGATATCAATCATGCTTCCAAAATGATCCTTGTATCCCCAGCGAAACCACAAATAAAGCCCAATTTTATTGGCACCCCTCCAGTGGAGTCTCAACCCCTAAAGCCCAATCATCATTGGCACAAATACAAAAAGCCCGACCTCGCTCGGCACCCACATTACAAACAAAGCCTGACTTTGCTCGGCATCCAAATACAAATCAAAGCCCGACCTCGCTCGGCATCCAAACAAAACATAAACATTCCCGGCGGAATCACAAATTCTTTTCCCAAGCGGATTAACACGATTCCCCAAGTGAAGTAACAATTTCCCCATGAAGTATGCATTCCTTATCAACGGTTACGACTTTACCCCGTCAACATTTTGGAGATGTTCCCTGCGACATCTTCCCCATTGAAGATCACCGAGTGTTTGCCATGCGACATCGGTCCACTTCTCATTTTACCGGTCTAAATCTTGTTTAACCAAGTTGTCGGTTTTGCAATAAATCAAAACACTTAGGGTATTTCCCAGTGCAAGCCAATCTTTCACAACATCCCCAGTGGGAGTCTTGCATTAGTACATTCATACATTCATACATTCATGCATTCATACGTTTGTACAATCATACAAATCATGTGATCACGCATTCATGCATATGCGCATTCATACATGCAACATACTACAATATCATCTGTACATGGTTGTTTTAACCACCACGTTTCTTACCAATCAATCATAAACAATCTGCATTTTTCTCAAGTGTCATCCTCCAGTGATGTTACAAAATAAAGCCCAATTTTATTGGCATTCCCCAGTGAGTCATCACTCACAAATACCAAATCATAACCAAAGCCCGACTTTGCTCGGCATCCCATCATAGTCACCAGTAAATATTCCCCATGTGTCATCCACAATCTGTTTGGTTAAGTGATGTCACCCTTTTTACGCCAAGTGGCAGTTCAAACGAACAGCTTGTGCATATTCCCCAGTGTTGTGCCAAGTAGCAAGTTCTTTAATGGACAGCTTGTGCATCCTTTCTCCCCAAGTGAAGGGTCAATTCTGTAAGGAACGGCTTGTCAGCCGCATCCTCACTGTCGTCAATGTAAGGTTCGGTAGCCAATCCGGACAGTTGACATGTTTTTATTTCCTGTTGTCAATGAACGGTCCGGTAACCAATCCGGACAGTTGACATGTCTTTTATTTCCTGTCGTCAATGAACGGTCCGGTAACCAATCCGGACAGTTGACATGCCTTTTATTCTCTATCGTCAATGAACGGTCCAGTAACCAATCCGGACAGTTGACATGTCTTTTATTTCCTGTTGTCAATGAACGGTCCAGTAACCAATCCGGACAGTTGACATGTCTTTTATTTCCTGTTGTCAATGAACGGTCCAGTAACCAATCCGGACAGTTGACATGCCTTTTATTCTCTATCGTCAATGAACGGTCCAGTAACCAATCCGGACAGTTGACATGTCTTTTATTTCCTGTCGTCAATGAACGGTCCAGTAACCAATCCGGACAGTTGACATGTCTTTTATTTCCTGTCGTCAATGAACGGTCCGGTAACCAATCCGGACAGTTGACATGCCTTTTATTCTCTATCGTCAATGAACGGTTCGGTAACCAACCCGGACAGTTGACGCGACATTTACTTTCTTGTCGTCAATGGCAGTTCGGAATGCAACCCGAACAGTTGACATCTTTTCTTGCCACCAGTGGCAGTTCAGCAACAACCTGAACAGCTGACCTTTACATTCAATCTTTGTCGTCAGTGGCAGTTCGGATTTTAACCCGAACAGCTGACATTTTACCCTTTTTGGTTCCCGTGGTTAATTGCCCACTCTCCCCAGTGAACGGTTCGGCAATAACCCAAACGGCTAACCTTTCTTCCCCAGTGGAACACTATCCCCAATAGAGTCGGATCCCGTTTCTTTAACGAACCCGGGTATCCCTTTATCTCTGTTTTGTCCCCAATAAGGTCATCTTTGTCGTCTTACATTCATACTTGCATCACATGCATTCATGACATTGCATCCATGACATTTTACTGTCAAAATTGGTCAAAAAATGGCGTACTCTGTATTTAAGTTTCTTCGACCCGTCGAATCAAAATTTCGCTTTTAATCTCCGTAGCGAAGAAACTTAAATAGGGGCATCTGTCATACCCCATTTTTTGACCCATTTTCGTCTCGTTTTATTTATTGTCTCGTTTTACGCACTTTTTTAAAAAAAAAAAAGGCCGAGAATTTTCGTCGTTTCAGACGAAATTTCGGCAGGGAGGTATTTTAAAATACCTCATGTCAATTTTTGTTTCGTTTTTTAATTTTATTTTTTATCACTTTTTACTTTTATTTTTAATTTTAGTTTTTATTGTCATTAATTTTATTCTTTTATTATTATCATTTTTATTATTCTTCTATTATTATTATTATTTTATTTTTTGTATTTTGTCCAAAGTCAAAGTCCAAGTCCAACACAGCCAGGCCAACAACTGCAGCGCCCCATTTTCCAGTTTTTTCATCATTTCAATCCTCAAATCCTATCCAGAAATCATCACAAACCTGCAAAAAAAAATCCAGCAAATCTTCCCATTTAATGCTTGCTCAGATCTTATCCCTAATCCCAGGAAAACCAGCTTGCAAGTTATGACAAGCAGCTCAATACAGGTTCTATAAAACAAGAGCCAAATCAACAGAAACAACACAGAAAAAAATTTTACAAAGAGAAAATTTTTGAGAAGAATTTTTTTAAGCATAACAAACACTTCCAGCAACCAACACTTCACAAAAAGAAATATTTTTCCAGCAACCAAACACGTTTTTAGCACCAAATAACCCATAAACACAACACGTTTTTTGTACCAAATAACCCATAAACACAACACAACCAGCAACAGAACAACCCAAACCCACAGTACCACACGACCCAGCAACACAAATATCACACGCACATACTCACAACACGCAAGCATATTACACGCAAACCCATCAGAACCAAGCGCAAGCCATACCACACAACACACGCACACAAACGCACACAAACGCACACGAACCCCACACGCATCACACAGTACACGGCCAAAGCAAGAAGATACAAAGCCGTACTCAAAGCAAAGAGAAGAGAAAAGGGTAAAAAAATTTTTTCTATTTTTTTTTAAGTGTAGATCTAGGGATTTGGGGGGAGATTTTCGAAAATCTAAGGCCGGATTTGGGCTTAGAAACAAAAAGGATATAGGAAAAGGAAGGAAAATTTTGAAAAAAGGGGTTTTTTAGATCTCCGGCGCGGTGGTGCCACCACCGGCCACCACGCCGGAGCACTGTTCCGGCGAGAAGGTTAGAGAGAAGGGAGAGGGTGAGTTTTCGGCCAGGCAGAGAGAATAAGAGGAAGAGAGAGAGTGGAAGTAAGGAAATGAGGAGAAATGAGGGGAGAAGGGTATTTATACCCCTCCCCGTTTCAGTGAGGCAGGGTGTACGCGTTAGCGTACACCCACGTAATCCAGGCCTTTGATTTTTAAATCATACGGCCCTTGTTTCTCTACCCTGTGATCTAATCAGGGCCGTCTGATTAATCAGACGGCCCAGATTAATTTACGAAAGCCCAATGCCTTTTGGGCCTTTTCTTTCAAATCTGAGTTGGTTTTTGCTTCTAGCACCCCCCAGCTTTAATTTTTACACCTCCCAAATTTTTATTTCTTTTATTTTCTTTGCAAATTTAATTTTTTCTTTTTGTTATTTATTTCTTTTTATTGTTTTATTATTTTTTACATCTCATTTATTTATTTACCTATCATTTATCTCATGCATTTATTTTTTTATTTTTATTTCTTTTTGTTCATTTCATTTTATATTTTTTTCTTTATATGTACATTTAGGAACATATATATATAAATATGCATTGTTCTTTTATTATTTTTATAGTTCAATCCATGGTAAATAAAAATCTTTTTTATTTAAATCCAACGATCCTTTTATTTAATTCCTCGCGTTTAGTTTATTTCACCGCATTTATTTTTCTTTTTTAACTCCAAATAAAAAAATCCAAAACAACAAAAACATTTTTTTCATCAAGCGATAAACTTGTTCATTTTGGTTGCAACAACTAATTTGAACAATTTCTTTTCTTTTATTTTTATTTAAGTTCTAAAAACGAGCGTTTTTTTTAATACATTTTTCTTAAAAATTCAAGCAAAACTTGAATGAAAAAGGGTGGTTTGACGTATGTCTTTCCTTTCCCCGATCGAATAAACACTTGACGTATGTCTCGTTGCTTAAACGATCGTCATTCTTTTCTAGCTTCCCCAAAAAATTTTTTTTTTACAAAACTTGAATGAAAAAGGGTGGTTTGACGTATGTCTCTCCTTTCCCCGGTTGTACGAACACTTGACGTATGTCTCGTTGCTCGGACAATCGTCATTCTATTTTCAAAGTGAATCCAACTCACCAATCTTGGCCCTTGTGGTCAATCCAAACCTTTCGCGCCTTTGCGCGTTAATTTTAAAAACATTTACGCCTTGCGTGAATTTAACGCCTCCGTGCGTTTATTTTATTTTTAAGCTTTTGTACGCCTCCGTGCGTTTGTCTTTATTTTCAAACCTTTTACGCCTCTGTGCGTCTGTCTTTTTTTAAAACATTTTACGCCTTGCGCGAGTTTATCGCCTTAGCGTCTGTCCTTCACCTTTTTTAAGCTTTTTACGCCTTTGTGCGTTTTCAAACAATTCTTTTTCAAGAACTACGTAAGCTTTGAATTCTCCGACTACCGGGAGATACGTAGGAGCAAGATTGACGTCTTGTCAAGCCCGTTATTTAAAAATCTTTTTTCTCTTTTTTCTTTTTCGTTTGTTTTTATCTCTTTCTTCACCTCACATTTTATTTACTTGTTCATTTACATATATATATAATTAAGCGTGCAAGCAAAACGTCAAAAACATTTTAAGCCTAAGTCAACTAAGAGGTTCCCGTTGAGTACAACGGATGTGAGGGGTGCTAATACCTTCCCCTCGCATAATCGACTTTCGAACCTAAAATCTCTTTCAAGGTAATTTAGAACTTTTTTCCTTTTTCCCCGAAAAATTAAAAGTTCAGTCGTGATTTAAATTTAGTGATTCAATGCTAGCCAATAGCTTGACATCCGAAATTCGACGCGACAAAACAAATATATATAAAGCGAGAAAAGATAAACAAATAATGATGATAAGGCATAAGCGTGCAAGCAAAATAGAAACATTTTAGCCTAAAAGCCGACTAAGATAGGCTTGACTTATCGTACACGAAAACAAAGTGTTTATGTGCACTGTCCCCAGTGAAGTCGCCATTTCTGTCGCGTCGAATTTCGGATGTCAAGCTATTGACTAGCATTGAATCACTAAATTTAAATCACGACTGAACTTTTAATTTTTCGGGGAAAAAGGAAAAAAGTTCGAAATTACCTTGAAAAAGAGATTTTAGGTTCGAAAGTCGATTATGCGAGGGGAAGGTATTAGCACCCCTCACATCCGTTGTACTCAACGGGAACCTCTTAGTTGGCTTAGGCTAAAAATGTTTTTGACGTTTTGCTTGCACGCTTAATCATATATATAAAGGAAAAAGAAAATATAATGCGAGATGAAGAAAGAGATAAAAACAAATGAAATAGAAAAAAGGAAAAAAAAGATTTTTTATTAACGGGCTTGACAAGACGTCGATCTTGCTCCTACGTATCTCCCGGTAGTCGGAGAATTCAAAGCTTACGTAGTTCTTGAAAGAATTGTTTGAAAACGCACAAAGGCGTAAAAGCTTAAAAAAGGTGAAAGACAGACGCTAAGGCGATAAACTCGTGCAAGGCGTAAATGTTTAAGAAAAAAAGACAGACGCGCAGAGGCGTAAAAGGTTTGAAAATAAAGACAAACGCACGGAGGCGTACAATGTTGAAAATAAAAGACAAACGCGCGGAGGCGTTAAATTCGCGCAAGGCGTAAAAAGGATGAAAATAACGCGCAAAGGCGCGAAAGGTTTGGATTGGCCACAAGGGCCAAGATTGGTGAGTTTTTATACTTCGAAAATAGAATGACGATTGTCCGAGCAACGAGACATACGTCAAGCGTTCGTACAACCGGGGAAAGGAGAGACATACGTCAAACCACCCTTTTTCATTCAAGTTTTGTTTGAATTTAAAAACGTATTTTTGGGGAAGCTAGAAAAGAATGACGATCGTTTAAGCAACGAGACATACGTCAAGTGTTTATCCGATCGGGGAAAGGAGAGACATACGTCAAACCACCCTTTTTCATTCAAGTTTCGCTTGAATTTTAAGAAAATGTATAAACTAAAAAACGCTCGTTTTTTAGAACTTAAATAAAAAGAAAAATAAATTGTCCAAATTAGTTGTTGCAACCAAAATGAACAAGTTTGTCGCTTAAAGAAAAATGTTTTTGTTTGTTTTTTTGGATTTTTTACTTGGAGTTAAAAAAGAAAATAAATATGATAAACTAAGCTAACCGCGAGGAAATAAAAACGATCGTTGGATAAAAAAGATTTTTATGATTATGGATTAAACTAAAAAAAACAATGCATATTTGTATATATATGTTCCTAAATGTACATGCAAATGACATAAAGAAAAGATGCAAAATAAAATGAATAAAATAGAAATAATAAATAAAATAAAATAAATGAATAAATAAAAAAATGCATGAGATAAAATGATAGGTAAATAAATAAATGAGATGTTAAAAACAATAAAACAATAAAAGGAAATAAATAATAAAAGGAAAAAATAAAACTTGCAAAGAAAATAAAAGAAATAAAAAATTGGGAGGTGTAAAAATTAAAACTAGGGGTGTTAGAAGTAAAAACTAAGTCAGATTTGAAAGAAAAGGCCCAAAAGGCATTGGGCCTGCGTAAATTAATCTGGGCCGTCTGATTAATCAGACGGCCCTGATCAGATCACAGGGTAAAGAAAGCCAGGCCGTATGATCTAAAATCAAAGGGCCTGGAGGGCGTGGGTGTATGCTAACGCGTACACCCTGTCACACCGAATCAGGGAGGGGTATTTAAACCCCCTCCCTTCACATTTTCTTCATTTCACATGTTTCACTCTCTCTCTTCTCTTGTTCTCTGCCTGGCCGAAATCCTCCTATCCCCCTTCTCTTTTCTTTTCTCGCCGGAAAGGTATTCCGGCGTGGTGGCCGCCGGCCTAAGTGGCGGCGCCACCGCGCCGGAAAAAATTTTCGCTTTTTTTTTAAAAACAAACACCACTTTTACATATCCTTTTCCTCCCTCTTTCCAAATCCACACTTAGATTTCTCAAAAAAACTCTCAAAAACCCTAGATCTAAATTTAAAAACAACCAAAAATTTTACCTTTTTTCTTTCTTCTTTGTGCTTCGTGTGTGTGTGTAGTTTAGGGCGTGTGTGTTTATGCTGTTTTGGGTTAGGATTGTGATGAATGGTTTTGGGTTGTGAAGCTTTGTCGTGTTTTGTGTTGTTGTATGAGGCTGAGCCGTGTGCTGTGTGTGCGTTTTGTGTGAGTGTGCGTGAATTTGGGTTTGTGTTTTGGGTTCGTGTGGCTTTGCTGGGACGTGTGGGGTGTTGGTGTGTTGTGTGTTGGGTTGATTTGTGAGTTTTGGCTGGGACGTGTGAGTGTGTTTAAGGCTTTGTGTTGCTGCGTTTTTGTGTTTGTGTGGGGGTTGGGTGAAAACGTGTTTGTGGGTTAAGGGCTGTATGGGTTTTGTTGTGTTAGTGTGTTATGTTGCTGGAAATGTTTGAGTTAAAATTTCTTCTTCTTAAAATTTTCTCTTTTTTTTTTTTTCTGTTTGTTGATTCTGTTAAATAGAGGGAATTTAAGCTGCTTGTCAGCTTAGTGACTCATAAATCTTGCAAGTTGATCTGGGTTTTTTTTGGATAGGATTTCTGCAAGCATTTAATGAGATGTGATTTGCTGGATTTTTTTGAGGATTTGTGATGATTTCTAGATATGGATAGAAGGTTTGTGATGATGAAAACCCAGGTTTGGGGGGCGCTGCAGTGTTGTTTGGCTGTGTTGGACCATGACTTGGACTTTGACTTTTTGGACAAAAAATGAAAATAATAATAATAATAATAATAATAATAGTAAAATAATAAAAATGATAATAATAAAAGAATAAAAATTAATGATAATAAAAAACTAAAATTAAAAATAAAAGTAAAAAGTGATAAAAAATAAAATTAATAAACGAAACAAAAATTGACATGAGGTATTTTAAAATATCTCCCTGCCGAAATTTCGTCTGAAACGACGAAAATTCTCGGCCTTTTAAAAAATGCGTAAAACGAGACAATAAATAAAACGAGACGAAAATGGGTCAAAAAATGGGGTATGACACTATCAATTCATACTGTCTCCTTAGGGTTTGTAATCGCACCTTCTTCAATTTCTGATCGCCGGAATAGGAATTCGCAAGAATGTCCCACGCCGCTTTGCTCGACTCCGATCTTGCAATCTTCTCGAAAATTGCTAGATTCACGCACTGGTGAAGAATACACAAGCCTTTGCAATCTTTCTTCTTCGCATCTTTATACGTCGCTTGTTGCGCAACGGTTGGATTCTTCGGCAGCGGATCAAGGCCGTTCACCACCAGATCCCACACATCTTGAGAGCCAAGAATCGCTCTCATCTTCATACTCCATGGGTCGTAGTTTCTTCCGTCAAGAATCGGAAATGTCACCGAAAAGTGTTCGTTCAGATTCGCCATTGTTGCTCACTCACTGTGTTTTTCGCAGTTGAAGGTTTCACTCACCTCACTTGCACTATTATTTTCAATCGTCAAGCTTCAACAACCATGCTCTGGATACCATTTGTTGGAGCTTGAATATCAATGAGGTTTTTTTCACTTGGTTCACACACACACTACACTCGGAGAGAGAGAGAGAGAGAGGGAAAGAAGTTGTAACAGAAATTGAAATGCAATTCTCTCTTATTTTTTTATTCACTGTGTAAGGTATATATATATCACTTACAATTGTGTACTATTTACATCATAAAAGTGTAAATGTAATGACTCTAATACAAGTCATGTAAAACTATATGAAAATACAAAACTATATTATTTATTAATCAACTAACAAATACATCTTTTAATTTTTAATAATTAATTGTACATTTATTTTTCACGATAAAAACCTTGAAGTTCAAAGTTGAAGGAAATTAATCATGGACTCCAAAAGTCATAAGGAAATCAATAACGTGATATTACTATCTAGAACTAGAATACCCTTCACATCACAAGGAAACCTCCTAGAAACAAAACAAAATAATCACTAATGACCAAGTCAATTATCCTCTTTTTCTCTAAGTTCTAGAAATTAAAAAACTCGTATCAATAACGTTACTTACATGAGACCACATATGACACAAATTTCTTCCTTCATTTTCCTTGCAGCAAACTACTTTATATTTTAATATTATTCATTAGAAATTTGAAAAATATTCATCAAAAAACTATATATTATAAATATGTAACCAACTCAAAGTGTTCTGTTTCACTTCAAACAACATTCACAACTTTCACTTTTGTTCCATAAACTATGAATAGCTACCAGAAATTGCTTCAACCAAGATCAGACTTTGAATTTCATACTGGTTTTAATACTTCACCACCAAAGGAGGTTGTTTTCTGTGGAAAACTCATAACTCGTAAAACCGAACCCGGTTCAGCAAGGCAGATGATGAGAAGGGAGGAAGAAAACACTTCTAATCGGAGTAATGTCTTTGTTGCCGGACTCCGGTCACCGTCCGGGAGAGAAAACCGGTGGCAGAGAAGTATTAGTGATAAGAAGAGTTATACTGGTATATTTGGGACAGTGAAGTTTCCGTTACAAATGGAACTGAATGATATGAAGACGAGGCAAGAGCGGAAGGTGGTGATGCTGGTGCCGAAGTTTATGGCGGAGGACGGTGGTGAAAAGAGTAGCTGGGAACTTGTCCGGCCGTTACACCGTCGGGGAAAGTTTATGAGTAGTTTGAAATCATCCTTTAGAATTAGATGCATTTCTATTGCTTAGTTTTTTTTTTTTAGTTTTTCTTTTATCTCTAGTAATAATAAAACATTATTTAATCTTTGATTTATTAATTTACATGTTAAAAAGTTAAAAAAAGTAAGTTTGCATAAAAATTTGTGTATTTAATATTAAATACTCTCTCAGGTCTTGAATCTAAGTAAGTTTGCATAAAAAATATTATTTTTTGGATTTTGCCCTTGTCTTGAAATCATTTTCTAGTAATACACGTTCAGACATTAATGATAGAAACATTTTATAAGGAAACATGATTTTTGAACTCCACTAAGAGAAATTCTTTGAAAAGTGTTAAACATGGGATTGTGAAACAAATTAGATAAAGTTAATGAGGGTAAAATTGAAATAGTGACATTTAATAGGATGACTTTTGTATACTTTTGCTTACATTTGAGACCACCAATTTTTTTGTATTATTTCTTACATTCGTGACCGTAGGGAGTATGTATCTTTTTCATAAATAATTATTGTTTTTCAATAAAAATTTCCCCTTTTAGTTTCTCTAACATGTGCAATTAAAAAAAAATGCACATGTTAGACAAACACTTTAAAAAATAATTGCTTATTTTAAAATGCTTATATATAGAGTGTCTGGGACACTCGTTAACAAAACCATGAGAAAAATTATAATTAAGAAGAAAAATCGTTTGGCCATATGCATCTCTAATTAGTTAGACCCACTTTGTTAAGATGATTAAATTGGTCATTAACTGTTACTTACTATGGGTGCTCTCAGATGCATTTGGTGAAAAAATGTCATCTGATTCAAACTTTAGAAACTATATTACATTTGTGTCAAAGAAAATGGGACGTAATATATTGTAAGTATAAATAAGTTTTACATTATCGTTCCATAAGAATTGAATAGTTGACCGTTAGTCTTCGTGGGTTTATAATGGTCATGTTTGAATGATCATGTTTTGTACACTTCCATTAAACTCTTTGAGTTATGTGTGATTTAGTCACTTAAGTCTTTTTAAAGAAATCTTAGTCTCTCAATTTCGAAAATTTGAGCCTTGATATGAGTTTATGATATAAAATAATATCAAAAGTTTAAAACTAAAAAAAATAAAAAACTTGAAAAACTTTTTAGAATGCAAAGTTAAGGTTTTAAGAGACAAAAAAATTGGAATTTTTTTTAGTATATTATTGGAATTTGAAAGTATTAAAATAAATAAAAGTGAGGAACCAGAATTGTATATAGCTGAAACTGGAAGGACCAAATTTGTAACTACCAAATAAATATCTGAGACGGAGGAAAGATATCTATTTTTATTTCTCGAAGGAAAAGAAAAATTTGCAGTTCAAGAAATTGGTCACGAACTCCAAAAGTCTTGAAGAAGTTAGCTGCAAATAGAAGGAAGAAGAAATTAATTAATTGAAGTCCTCTAGAACTGAACGAAAGAAGGATATAAAGTCCAACTCTTTGCTTTCTAGAATGCTTCATGGATACATACCAGTTCTCCTTAAATAAGGGTGGGTATGGTTCGACTTTTGAAGAAACCGAACCGAATTGTTGAAATGGTATCGAACCGTTTAAGATTTAAAACGAACCGGACTGAACTAAATTTATAGTTCGGTTAAATGTTTTGTTACCTACGAATTGAACCGAACTGAACTAAAGTCAATATTTTAAACCGAAATGTATTCTTTTATCCTTTTACGAATTTAATTGTTTTTTTTCTTTTTGATGTAATTGCAAGGTACTCAAAGATTTTTACAACATTTGAAGTTGTTTGCAAATATAAGTCTCTTTTCAATCTTCTAATTTGTATTAATGAATTTGTAGAGATATCATAACACTTTGTCAAGTGTAAAGTGAATAATATACATACAATATATACTTATAATTTATTAATTAATGATTGATATTATTCACTTAAACTTTATAGTTAATTGTTAAGTTACTTTAGAGTAGTTTATGGATTTTGTCAAAAAAGAGTAGTTTATGGACTTACCTTTTGAACCTTGATTCAATCTTATGAAAGGATCTATAATTACGTATGATTCACTAAATAGTTAAGTAAATCTTACATATACACATTTATTTATTACTTTTTAATAATATTACACAATATAAACATCAATCTTTCTCACACAACAACTCTAAAAAATGTACAAAATGAATATCATAATAACTTTACATTAATATATTTAACAACAACATTCCTTTATTATAATGTTAAAATGTGTTAGTCTTCGAGTGAAAATAAGTTTATTAAAACCATTATTTTTTCTCCCAATAATGAAAGTGCCTATTTTCAATTATTAATATCTCACTATTGTGGAATTGTATATTCTACTGTACCAAACATCGTCGTTAATTTGGATTATTCTTGTATGGGACCAAATATAAATATCTTAGACACACTAACAAAATATTAATTATACATTTTATTCTTTTAATTATTTTTTTAAACGCCCAAAGGATTGAAATAAATTAAAACTCTATGATGGCACAAGGTATGCACAAAATAGAGAGGAAAATTACAACAAGAGTCTAAAATGAATCAACAGCAAACCTGTCTAGAAAAAAACACTTCCTAGACAAATGAAAATCCTTAAGTTACAAGTTAAAAAAAAAAAAATCATGGACCCCAAAACTCCTTAAGAAGTTGTCCACACACTATTATCTAGAAATGATGACCAAAGTAAATTTCAACTCTTTACTAGAACTAGAATGCCTCATACTAATGTGCTTCACAAGGAAGCATCCAAGAAACATAATAATCACCAATGACCTAGTCAATAATCCATTTTTTTCTCTAAGTTCTAGAAATAAAAATATACTCGTATCAATAACGTTACTTGCATGAGACCACATATGACACAAATTTCTTCCTTCATTTTCCTTGCAGCAAACTACTTTATATTTTAATATTATTCATTAGAAAATTGAAAAATATTCATCAAAAAACTATATATTATAAATATGTAACCAACTCAAAGTGTTCTGTTTCACTTCAAACAACATTCACAACTCTTTCACTTTTGTTCCATAAACTATGAATAGCTACCAGAAATTGCTTCAACCAAGACCAGAGTTCGAATTTCATACTGGTTTTAATACTTCACCACCAAAGGAGGTTGTTTTCTGTGGAAAACTCATAACTCGTAAAACTGAATCCAGTTCAGCAAGGCAGATGATGAGAAGGGAGGAAGAAAACACTTCTAATCGGAGTAATGTCTTTGTTGCCGGACTCCGGTCACCGTCCGGGAGAGAAAGTCGATGGCAGAGAAGTATTAGTGATAAGAAAAGTTATACTGGTATATTTGGGACAGTGAAGTTTCCGTTACAAATGGAACTGAATGATATGAAGACGAGGCAAGAGCGGAAGGTGGTGATGCCGGTGCCGAAGTTTATGGCGGAGGACGGTGGTGAAAAGAGTAGCTGGGAACTTGTCCGACCGTTACACCGTCGGGGAAAGTTTATGAATAGTTTGAAGTCATCCTTTAGAATTAGATGCATTTCTATTGCTTAGTTTCTTTTTTTTTTTTTTTGTTTTATCTCTAGTAATAATAAAACATTTTTAATTTTTGATTTATTAATTTATATGACTATCGGTTATTAATTGTTTTGGACTTCGCCCTCTACGTCATAAG
This sequence comes from Medicago ruthenica, assembly GCA_018208015.1. NCBI lineage: Eukaryota > Viridiplantae > Streptophyta > Magnoliopsida > Fabales > Fabaceae > Medicago > Medicago ruthenica. The sequence goes on along the minus strand of CM031376.1, from coordinate 63,315,241 downwards.
AAAAAGGAAAATGTTAAAGAGGGTTTTAGGACATTCTTTAAGAATAATAAGTAGTAAATATTTATGAAAGTGCATGTAATCCATATCTTGAAAACTGAGATATTTGACTTCTTTTAAAGAAGGATTTAATATTAAATATGTATCTTTTTCTTAAATAACTATTGTTTTTCAATAAAAAAATTTCTCTTTTAGTTTCTCTATCATGTACAATTTTGCACATGTTAGACAAATCCTTTAAAGAATAATTGTTTATTTTAGAATGTTTATAAAGTGTTCGAGGACACTCGTTAACAAAACCATAAGAAAAATTATAATTAAGAACAAAAATCGTTTGGCCATAATCTCTAATTACTTAAAAGTTAGACCCACTTTGTTAAGATGATTAAATGGTTCATTAACAGTTACTTACTATGGGTGCTCTCGGATGCATTTGGTGAAAAAATGTCATCTGATTCAAACTTTAGAAACTATATTACATTTGAGTCAAAGAAAATGGGACGTAATATATTGTAAGTATAAATAAGTTTTACATTATCGTTCCATAAGAATTGAATATTTGACCGTTAGTCTTGGTGGGTTTATGTCTAATCGTCATGTTTGGAATGGATTCTTATTGAATGATCATGTTTTGCACACATCCATTAAACTCTGAGTTATGTATGATTTAGTCACTTAAGTTTTTTTTAAAGAAATCTTAGTCTCTCAATTTCAAAAATTAATAAATATAACCATGTTTTCGACTTTCTTTTACCTAAATTCCTTAACGTCTATTTTTATTAAAATATTTGTGCCATGATATGAATTTATGATATAAAATAGGCCAAATACCTCTCAGGGTCCTTTAAGTTTGACAAAAATATCAGGTTAATCTTTTAAGTTTTTTAAGTTTCAAATAAGTTTTTTAGTTATACAACGTCTGCAACGTTGTCATTTTCCATTCAAGTCCGTTAAAAGACGCTTATGTGGAAGTTTGGATGCTTATGTGGATGTTTTAGGTGCTTAAATGGCAAGTCCAAATTAAGAAAACACTTTTTTAATTAATTTTTATTAAAATAAAATTCTAAAAATAAAAAAGAAAAGAATGTGAGTTTCATCTTCATCTTCTTCATTCCATGTTCTTCCAAAAACACCCTAAAATAACTAGATCTAAATGTTGAATGTATAATCCCATGAAATTAAGAATCAACTTCAAACCCATTGGGATCAACCACAAAACTTCAACACCAACAAACATAACCCATAAAACGATTCACCACCACCACCACCACCACCATTGTCGCCTATTTCTTTCCCTCCACCTTACCAGTCACCATACCCACTCCCTCTGCATTTTTCTTCTCCGATTAAACCCATTTTTCGATTCTTCTCCGATCTTGACCGCTGCTCCCTCGTCGCCGTCGCCGACCTTGATGCAAGACTCGTTCTCTCTCCATGAGCCTCTCCCATAATCAATAACACACAAGTTTTAGATCTATAATAAGGATGATCGGTTTTGGGTTTGATGGCTTTCATATACCCATTTTCCAGATCTAACAACAATTGCATATCAAAAAGAAAATATTATAAAAAAATTCATTCCAGATTTATCAAAAAACTCAGAAAAACCATGAACAAACTTCATCACCGTAACCTCTCTCTAATTAACCAAGAAGAGAAAGAAGAAAGGAAAAAAAAGGAATGAAATTATTTGAATTTAACAAGACAGAAGAGAAAGGAAAAAAGGGTAGAAGGTGATGAGAGAAGAAACATGTAATTGTTGTGGGTTTGAGTATACATGAATGATATTAAAGATGAATATGGAAGAATGAAGATGGAGATGAGATCCATTGAAGAAGGAGATGAAGATGGACATTTTCATAATTTTTTTTTCGTTTTTTTTTAATAAAATGGATTTTTTTTTTTGCTGAGTTGGGCGTGCCACGTCAGCATTTAACGGACACATCAGCACCCTTAAACCGACTTGGAAGGAAAAGGGCAACGTTGCAAGCGTTGTATAACTTATATGAGTTATTTGAAACTTTAAAAACTTAAAGGACTAACATGTTATTTTTGTCAAACTTAAAGAGCTCTGATATGTATTTGGCCTATAAAATAATATCAAAAGTTTCAAACTAAAAAAAATAAAAAAAAACTTGAAAAACTTTTTAGAATGCAAAGTTAAGGTTTTAAGAGACAAAAAAATTGGAATTTTTTTTAGTATATTATAGGAATTTGAAAGTATTAAAATAAATAAAAGTGAGGAACCAGAGTTGTATATAGCAAACTGGAAGGACCAAATTTGTAACTACCAAATACTCTCTCCGTTCCAAATTATAAGTAAAAAAAATCATTTCACACTTATTAAGAAAACTAAAACATAGTAATTTGTAGTATAGTTTCTTGTGTTATCCTTGAAATAAGTTTCATAGAAAGATGTAAAAACAATTTTCATTGGTTATTAGTTATAGAGAAAATGAAAGGGAGAACAAATGAATGCAATTTGCATTTAATTTCTCTTTGGAAAAGATGATTTTTTGAAATAACATAATTAAATATGATAAAAATTGGTCTTTTTTGCTTATAATTTGGGACAAAGAAAATGAGTTTTTTTTGCTTATAATTCAGGACGGAGGTAGTAAATATCAGAGACGGAGGAAAGATATCCATTTTTATTTCTCGAAGGAAAAGAAAAATTTGCAGTTCAAGAAATTGGTCACGAACTCCAAAAGTCTTGAAGAAGTTAGCTGCAAATAGAAGGAAGAAGAAATTAATTAATTGAAGTCCTCTAGAACTGAACGAAAGAAGGATATAAAGTCCAACTCTTTGCTTTCTAGAATGCTTCATGGTTACATACCAGTTCTCCTTAAATAGGGGTGCGTATGGTTCGAGAAAACCGAACCAAATTGTTGAAATAGTTTGAGAAAATCGAACCGTTTAAGATTTAGAACGAACCGAACTGAACTAAATTTATAGTTCGGTTAAATGTTTTGTTACCTACAAATTGAGCCGACCTGAACTAAAATCAATATTTTAAACCGGAATGTATTTTTTATCCTTTTACGAATTTAATTGTTTTTTTAATGTAATTGCAAGGTACACAAAGATTTTTACAACATTTAAAGTTGTTTGCAAATATAAGTCTCTTTTGACTTTAAATATATGTCTCTTTTCAATCTTCTAATTTGTATTAATGAGTTTGTAGAGATATCATAACACTTTGTCAAGTGTAAAGTGAATAATATACATACAATATATACTTATAATTTACTCCCTCCGATCCTTATTATAAGAAACAAAATAAAAAAAAACATCAAAGCCAATATAATCATTAATTAATGAAACTTTTTGAATATTTTTACAAATATACCCTCTTAAAAAATTGTGAAACATTAAATACACTCACTAATATTAAAAAGAGAACCATTAAATGAGGGATAGAAAAGTCTTTTAAGCAATAACTACACATTAAAAGTTGCGACATTTTCTTATAAATATGACAAAAAAATTTTTGAAAATTTTATTATAGTAGGGACCGGAGGGAGTATTAATTAATGATTGATATTATTCACTTAAACTTTATATTTCATTTGGTCCTTATTATAAGAAGAAAAACAAAAAAACATAAAAACCAATACAATTATTAATTGTCATAACTTTTTAAATAGTTTTACAAATATACCCCTATAGAAAGTTGTGAACCATTAAATACATCCACTAATATTGAAAAGACAAACATTAAATGAAGGATTAAAAAGTCTTTTAAGCAATAACTACACCATAAATGATGTGACATTTTCTTATAAATAGGACCAAAATTTTTTTAAATTTTTTTTTATAATAAGGATAGGAGGGAGTAGTTAATTGTTTACTTTAGAGTAGTTTATGGATTTTGTCAAAAAAGAGTAGTTTATGGACTTACATTTTGAACCTTGATTCAATCTTATGAGAGGATCTATAATTACATGATTCACTAAATAGTTTTAAGTAAATCTTACGTATACACATCATTTATTTATTACTTTTTAATAATATTAGACAAGATAAACATCAATCTTTCTCACACAACAACTCTAAAAAAAGTACAAAATGGATCTCACAATAACTTTACATTAATATATTTCAACAACAATATTCCTTTATTATAATGTTAAAATGTCTTCGAGTGAAAATGAATTTACTAAAACCATTATTTTTTTCTCCTAATAATGAAAGTACCTATTTTCAATTATTAATATCTCACCATTGTGGTTGGTAAAAAAAAAATATCTCACCATTGTGGAAATGTATATTCTACTGTACCAAACATCGTCGTTAATCTGGATTATTCTTGTATGGGACCAAATATAAATATCTTAGACAGACTAACAAAATATTAATTATACATTTTATTCTTTTAATTATTTTTTTAAACGGCCAAATGATTGAAATAAATTAAAACTCTATGATGGCACAAGGTATGCACAAAATAGAGAGGAAAATTACAACAAGAGTCTAATATGAATCAACAGCAAACCTGTCTAGAAAAAAACACTTCCTAGACAAATGAAAATCCAAAAAGCTATAAGAAACATTAATTCAAAATAATCAAAAAATTATATATATAAGACTACTATGTTAATCTTATCCTATTTTATTGAGTATGTAATAATGTAGTATGACATCCTAGAAATTATGAGCCCGTCAATAATCCTGTTATTTTTTATTCTTTGTCATGTTATTCTAGAAAGTCATATGAATCATATCTTATTGTCATTAACGTGTTACACATGACGACGACCATGACCCATGATTTCTTCGTTTTATTTTCCTTTAAACAAACCATATAAATATGTCTTTAACTAAAGTCATTTTTATTTCACTTCCAACATCATTCACAAATCCTTCACTTTCTTGTTTCATCAAAACCATGACAAATTTTGAGTTCCCCACAAATTTTTCTAATGAAATACCAAACGACGTTGTTTTCTGCGGAAAAGTTATAACACGCAAAACTGAACCACAAACAAGACGAGACACCGGAGTTGTTACCGGTATCCGGTCGTTGTCCGTCAAGGAAAACCGGTACCGAAGGAGTTCCAGTGAGAGGAAGAGTTATACAGGTATATTTGGGACGGTGAAGTTTCCGTTACAAATGGAACTGAGTGATATTAAAATGAGGCAAGAGCGTAGAGAGCCGATGAAGCTGCCGAAGTTTACGGAGGAGGAGGAGGAAGGTGGTGGAGAGAGTTGTTGGGAAATGGTGAGACCGTTAAGGCGGAGGTGGACAATTATGAGTGCTTTGAAGGCTTCTTTTGGATGCATTCATATTGTTTAGTTTAGGAGTTTTTTCATTTTTTTTTAAGAACCCTTTATTTGGGATTCATTCATCCTCTATAATGGAAGGACACAACTTAGGTACAATTCTTTAGATACTTTTCATATGATTCTTAACTAAAAATATAAATTTTTTGGGTGCTTTTCGTATGGTTCTCAATCAATGTACTTTAACATGTACACCCTAAGCTAAGTATTTCCCTTATCCAAAATTGTGAGTTTAGTTTCTAGAAAAAAAAAAAATAATCAATAGAGATATCCACCAAAATTGGTACCGGGAAAAATCGAACTTGATATCTTGATAGGAGCACACTATAAGGTCTCAAGCCAACACCATCGGATCAACGGGTTTATGCAAACAAGTTTCTTGTTGGCATAAGATTTTGTAAATCAAAAGTAGCCAGTCACCAATTCCGTCCACATTTGATACACTCTGCTAAAACATGCTAGTACTATAGTACTTGTATATTCTTGGAATCAATACTATAATTTATGAGTTTAATTTTAATATATTGTCACCGTAAAAAAATTACACTGTCAAGTATTCAAAACTAATCGTATTGTAGTGATCAGACAATAATAATTTATTGACAGTATAAAAAATCTTTACACTGACAGTACATATTGGTTAAGTCCATACTTTATATGTGTAAGCTAGCACCTTGAATTAGAAGGACCTTGGTAGCTTCTCACTGTATTCAACTATGGCTGATGGTGGAAGGAGACCACTGCTTATCTCATGTACTGTTGAGAAGAGAGGAAACAACTCTAGCCACCCACGATGGCTTAGTACCTCATATACTTCCCTTGCAGTTGAGACACCCTAATTGTTGCAACACAATTGAACATTAATTCATAATAACATCATCAAAATCAACAACATAAAGTTATTTTTTCACTTCATAATAATAACATCATCATAACCACGTTAAGATCATATTGCACTTTATATGGTTCTTAAAAAGCAGAATCAAACTATATCATATTGGATTTAATAGATATTTGTAAAAGCTTATTTAGACTGATATTATGACATAAACATTTGCATACATCCTTAAAAAAAACTTACAAACATAGCTTATCTGGTATGTGCATAAACTATATTAAGCTTACTTTCATCCTTTGAATAATTTATTCTCATAATCCATTTTAAACTTATGGAGAGATGTTTTCTATCATTTCCTCTTTGATTATAGATATAATTTACGTACAAATTTAATCTGTTTATTAGTGTATGTTTGATATCACGGTAGATTTGTCAGAATCATTGTGAATTAACGTGGTTTTGTAAATACTACAAAGTGTAGTTTCTGCAAAATCTTGATAGCTCACTGATTTTTACAAATCATTCATGATAACAAACATGTGCTCAACTTATTGAAGCTTATTGAATAAGTGCTTAATCCAAACGCCTCCATGATGATCAACGTATCTTATCCATATTCTTCACAAGCTCCCCCGTTTGAAACTTCCAAGACAAGAAACAAACCAAACCAATTCCAATCATCATAACATACATCCAAACACTCTTATCCTCACTCTCTTTAGAAGACCTAACCTCCACAATTCTAAAACCCTCCCTCTCAAAATTCCCCAAAATACCTTCCTTCACATATCCATACAACACATACCCTTTATCATTATCCCTAACAACAACCGAAGTAGGATACCCTTCCAAGTCAAGGTCAATTTCGTCAAACACCACACCCTTTACCCAACCATCATCACTCTTTAAAAACCACAATTTATTAACTTCTGGTGACACAACCAAAATGACGCCGTCAGTTCTCAAACTAACACCATCAGGAGCCGTTAGATCTTTATCGAGTTTCACGATCTCAACGGAAGTACCATCGTCCGCATCAACTTTGAATATCTTGCCTGTATTAGTTTGCACCACCAGAAGGTAACCGTTATCATTGCTGACGTAAGTAATACCGTTAAGACCACAATAACTATACGGTGTATCGCGGTCCACAGTAGGTTCGGTGAACTTCGGTGAGTTTGAGAAAATCGATGATTCTCCGTTGAAGTTAACTTTCCAAATGAAGTTGTCACCAGAGTTTGTTACGTAAGCGTTTCCAGTGGGGTCCACAGCTACGTCGTTTGCTACGGGTTGGTCGGAGGGTTTGAAGGAGGGGAGGTGTGAGAGGAAGAGACGGTGGCCAGAGATGAGGTCGTAGGCGGCGAGGACGTTGAAAGGAGGGTAGGGTTTAAAGGCGTGGAGTACAGCGAGGATGCGGTTGTAGTGGAGATCAACGGTGAGGCCTAATATGGTGACGTTTTTGGGGAGGGATGGGTCAAAGATTAGGGTTTTGATTACGCCGGTGTTTGAGACGGAGGAGATTGTACGGTGGTGGAGGGATCCGACCAGGAAGTGTTCAGTTGTTGGGTTCCATGCTATGCTTTCTGGGTAGAGGTTGGGTGATTGGAAATTGATGATGTGGAGTTTTCCGGCAATCGGCAGTGAAATTTGGAGAAGGAGGAAGAGGAAGATTGTGGTGGGGTAAGTGGTAAGAGAGTGATTGGATGAGTGCATTGGCATGGTGAAAATTTATCAGTTGGATTCAGTGACTTTGTGGCGGGAAAGTCACATTGACTTAAATGTATTTTGGGGTATTTTATTAAAGAGAGATGAAAAATAAATGATAGATAAGATAATATAAGATAAGATCAGTGTTTATGTCTTGTGCTGGAACTCAGTGTTTTCGGTGATGATTGTTTGGTTTAGAAGGATTGGAATTAGATTAGATAGTTTGTTTATTTATAAATCATCAAAGTTTGTGTTTACTTTCTTGTCAAAAGGGTTACCTTATGTTGTTTCTTGTCAAATGGGAAAGATTATGATATTGATATGTATTTCACAAGTTTAGAATGTTCAACCATTTTATTTTATTATTAGAATAATGTGGGTCTCCACCATCTTAACCAAAAAAAAAAATGGCACCATCTCTATGGCTAGAGGTATCAGTTTTGAAAAAAAAAATGGTTTTACGTATATGAAAAATAAAATGGTTTTGTTAGATTGAAGAAAATGCTTAGATTTTATACTTTTTATTAATGTGTTTTCTTTTTGTTTTTTCATTATTGGTTCTTCGTACACCTTTATACTGTTATCAAGTTGGTGTCTATCACAAAAAAAAAAGACTTTTATGCTTTGCTTTGTAGCAGTATGTAGAAATTTCCTTAAATATGAAAATTTAAACTTGGTTTGATTGTTTACATATCTGAATTATAGGTTAAGAGAACTCATAATTTGAGGACAAACAAGAATGATTGTATTAATTTTTTCCTGATACTGTATTGGACAAGTTACTCTCACTACATATTACTCATCAAAATATGTATATGTGATGGAATCTAAGATTTTATAGTAATTACTTTCAAAGCAAACATTTATATAGTTTTTGGTTTGGCATAGTAAGCAAGATTCATGAATATACCTGCAATTTCTGGCCTTGTAGCATCTCAGCTTCAAGCTCATCAAAAGATCTGTAGAGAATATCGAAAAACAGGTAGAACTAATCAGCTTTTTCCTTTTTTCACCCAGGAATGAATTATAGACCAAAGAGAAAGAAAACAAAACAAAAACAAACCTCTTCCCTCCATTCTTTGCATAAGCTTCAGCAACTTTCCTGTTTCTTCCACCCACTGCAACAACAGAGATAATATGGGTTTTTAATGAAACTAAGCAACAAATTTTTAGGAAATGCACTTGATGTAGTAAAAAATTACCGAAGTCACTACATTCAATAAAATTCGATGCGACAAGTGTTGGATGAAGATTGAAGGTCAAAATTAGTATTTTAAAACTATGTCTGCAGTACTTCATAGATTTTATATCTAATTCATGAAGTAAAACTAAGAATTGTCGATCTTCATCTAACAATCGAGATTTGTTGATTGCAATGACTACGAGGTTTCTCGCCTGCAGAGAATCCGAATTTTATAAATAGGAGGTGAAATTCTTACAGCATGTTGTGATAAGGTCAGCTACACCACAGCTCTCAAAAAAGGTACTGTCCTTAACAGATGGAAACAACAACTTTGAAAATGCCTTCATTTCTCTAAGACCAAGTCTCATGATTGCAGCCTACACATATTAAAAGAATCTTATATACAAAAGAATAAATATTTTTCGACCTTAAAATTTTCATATCCTTAAATCATTTTAAGCTTACTTTTGTATTATTTCCCATCTCCAAGCCATCAACAAAACCTGTCCCATTTTTGTGTCATTCTTTGACCATTCGCAAAATTTACAAAATAGATGGAGCAAAGTGAAAATACAATGCAACAAACCTGCTGCTATGGCCACAACATTTTTTAGAGTTCCACATAATTCAACTCCTTCAACATCTTGAACCTAATTTTAATATAGAACACAAAAAAAGCATAAGCACAAGTAAAGTAATATATATGTCAGTGTTTTACAAATTTCAAACTACTCATGTACACATGATTCTATCATGTCATGACAATATTTCATTGGTATTGCTTTAACCAAAGTACAGATCTGAATCCTCTATAGCAGCTGCAGAGTCGTTGGATCCAGGTGCATCAATAAACTACACTTAATGCGTGTTGGATTGACGATAAGTTTGGCAAAATCACACTAAATCACGTCGATTTTGAGAAAATCTATATTTTTTTAGAGCTTTGATAAAATCACAATGACATTGTGATTTTTCCAAATTGACCACGAATCCAAACATGCATTTAGATCAAACAGTTCTACAACCACTTAAATGGTGCAGTTGTTGCAGTCTTGCAGAGGATCTAGACAACCAAATTTCAAAATTTCATTCAAAATAGGATTTGGATCCTCTCTAATTGTGTAACACTGCAGCAAAAAATTTGTAACTAGGATGGCATACCACCGCATGCGGTAGCACTTCTCACACAAATATTTTTTTGCAGCACTGTTGCATCGTAGGATAGGACCCGAGTCCTTAAAAATAACATCTGACGAGTTTTTTTAACAAGATTTCTTCACTCACAGCTGTGACAATGAAATAAGGAGTGTAAAACAAATGAACCCATCTCTCTGCAGCTTCTCTATTCTGCCTGTATCCAACAGTTGCTTCACTGAACTTCTCTACCGCTATCTGTACAAAAAGTTATAATCAAAATAGCAAAAAGTTAAAGAACTCTAATCCTCTACGGCTATGTACGGTGCAGCAACGGTATGGACCGTTAGAATTAGAGAGAAAAATCCCTCTTTAATCTTACGATCCCTACTACTGTTGCAGCATACTGCAGCAATCCAGGATCCAATTTGAAAATTCAATCAACTAGCAAGAAAATTAGAAGAAAACGAAAAGTAAATTGAAAATCGAATTTTTTTTCTAACTACCTCATTTGCAATGTTTGCTCCCATCAACACAGAACAATTGATTCCTAGTTCTTCAGAAATGAGTGTAGAGATCATGCAAGGGCCTTCCATTTTGACTTCCATACCTTTAACAAGGGAAATAGCCTCGGCATCTGCCCTTATCTTTCCAGCTATCCTTTTGCATATTCCTTCCATAAATTGGTGTGGTGTCACAAAGACTAACATATTTGCATCCCTCACTGCATAATTTACTCAATCAGAACAGCACACAAGTTGACACCAACACCTCACCCTAAAAAATGTAAAGTAAACAATTTTTTAATGCTTCTAGAGTTTCCTATGTCTTTTTCCTATTTGAAAATCTTAAATTTTCTCATTCATAGTAAATGTTTTTTAAAAAGTGTACTAATTTAATACCTGCATTTTCTAAGTCGGGATCTGCAACAACATTTTTGCCAAGCTTGATTCCAGGGAGGTATTTTACATTTTCCTGACAGAAGCAATAACAATATACTAATATTCATTATTGTGTATAGTCTAGTATGTCAATCGCAGAGAGCAGAAAATAACGGTTTGTTCACATTCAGCTATACAAAAGTGTTATTGCTATGCAATAATGCTGCTATAGTCTCTATGTGACAACATTTTATACTAAATAGCGTATTGTGGAGCAACAACAATTTGTTCAAATATCGCTACACTATAGCGTTATAATGCTGCTATATCATTATAGTGCTGCTATTGCTGCTATTTAACAACACTACTCATTAAAATATTAAATGAAAAACGTTGGATACAGATTGGGGATGAAATAGTCCTTACATTGGTTTGATTGATCACATCTGTGAGCTTTTCTCCACTTGGTAATGTCTCCTCATATACCCACATCCTAACTTCATCTGAATTTACCAAACAATTCATTAAATTGAGAATTTATGATTCTGTCGAAAAGTTTATTTGTTTTATATGAACAATTATGTTTCAACATAAAGTTAAATTTTGTATCCATAATCACATTGGCATTTTAAATTTTCATCATTATATATATCTACCACACCCCAAATTGTGAATATCTATACAACATTTACACGGACACGACATTGACATGTATGTGATTGAACATAAAAAACATGCTTTAGGGTCGTCAGACAATGACACATGTCGGATGTTAGACATGCTTTCAACCAAATGTGTAAGTGTCACATAGGTGATCCTGTTACACAAAATTCATTGGTCCAAAAGAAACACATCATCTTCAAAAACAAACCTCATCACAAGAAATGAACTCAAAAACAACAAAAAACGAACTTGATTGAACATAAACACGTATTTTAGTGTGTTGTCAGACAATGACACATGTCGGATATCCGACACGCTTTCAACCAGAAGTGTAAGTGTCACATGGGTGATCATTGCACATGTTACACAAAATTCATTGGTCCAAAAGAAAGACATCATTTTAAAAAACAAAGAACCTCATCACATGAAATGAACAAAAACAAGAAAATTATACAACAAAAGAACAAGAAAATTACCATGGAAATTGTTCATCCTAATGGTGTTAGAAGCAATAAGCTTAGATGCAACACTACCCCAATTACCACTACCAATAACAGTAACCTTGGATCTGTTTGAAACATCATTAACACCATTGTTTTGAGATACAGTTTCTCCACCTTGAACCTCCAATGCTGGAGCCATGACAGAACAACAGAGAAAGAATGGAACAGAAAAACAATGAAGAGAAGAAGAAGAATGGAACCTAAGAGGAAAAGGAAGAGAAAGAATATAAGGGAAAGAAAAGGGTCATTGAGGGCGGAGAAGACAGACACAAGTGTCGTGAGAAACTATGTTTATGTTTATCTCAGAAATGTGAAATTTTCAAGTTAAATCTGGCGATTCACTCTATGTTTTTGGCTTATGTAGGGGCCCACTTTGTGAATTAAACTAAGAAATTTGTTTTTATTTTGACTTAAACAAAATTAACTGATATCATTAATTAAAAATTGTTCAATATAAGGAGAAGAAAATTTCAAAAATATAGTATGGTGACTAGACTAAGAGCAGGCTGTCCTAACAAGGGTATGAACAATTGTGTTTGTTTGTCATCAAATAAATTTGACCTTAAAACTAATGTAAAGAAAACGGAGCACTAATATATGAAACTATGGTATTAGATTCAGATGCTCCGCATCTAAGGGAAGAAATATAATCTACCAAGGTGTGTATATCCGTCTCAAAAATGTATAAGTGAGAGAGAAAGAAAAAAAATTAATCTCCCTTCGTAATATATTTCTCTCTCTTTCACTTATGCATTTTTTTTAATGTGTGAAATAATCAAATGACTCGCTTAATTTGAGACGGAGGGAGTATCATTTATTACTCTCTCTTATCTCTTTTTCTTATGTCATTAATATGAGTTTTTATATTTTGGCGGTTAAAAATTTATTTTTAATACATGTTTTGTAAAAAATTATAATATTTTTAGAGAGATTTTTACAACATTCTATATATTTCTGCACAATTTCATTAAAAAATATAAAGGTTACACATGAGTTGATTTAAAAATAGGGACCAAAAGTGGTGATTAAAAAATTTATAGGGACTAAAAGTCGAGGAAAATTTTTAGAGGGACTAAAACAAAAAATTGATATATTTATGGGGAACAAAAACATATTTAACCTTATTTTATACATCTTCGGATAACATACCCAAACAAAAAATTTAGATTAGTGGCTTATTAACATTTTAAGTATTCTTTATATATGCTAGCGAAAAGATGGACACTCACGTGCCCGTCTTTCTGCTCTTTTTATTGCGCTAACGCTTGTAGATTATCATCAATATTTTATTGAAATTTTGCGTGTAAATTCCAAACGATATTTTATATAAATTTTTTGATATAGATAAAAAATTATAAGTATAGATATTTGTGACTTTCAAATGTAACAAACTCAACAAACCATATTTATATTTTTCGATGACAACAATAATATAACAAATATAATAAAATTGTAAAAAAAAAACAAATATAACACAAAAAATTATTTTTTTTAATAACATTAATAATATAATATTATTATATGAAAATTTGTTTAAGGGTATAATTAGAATAACAAAAAAGTCAACCTAAAATTTGTCTAAAACCCTTATTTTCTTTATATATAGTATAGATTACGTGTAACAAATGGTGTTCACAATTTATAAAAGTTATCCCATGATTATATGTGTGAAAGCTAAGGAGAGAGTAGACAACATTGGTGCAACCTAAAACCGAAGGGATTCAAAGTTAATAAAAGTTGAATTATTGGTGTAAAATTAACGGTTTCCTGCTCTTAATAATGTGCCTTTATCACATCTACATACATCCCTTAAAGAAAATGACTATAATGTAGAATTTTTTAATATTCAAATTTATGACATGAAAATCGAACCATATGCAGTGTCAAAACTTCAATTGGCTTCTAGCACCTCTGTTTCCTGCTCATGCCCGATATAAAGGCCCTTAAAATATCCTTCATCCTAGACACAAGCAGGAAAATGGCTCAGAGGTGTTGCAAGCCAATTGAAGTTTCGACACCCTACCTAGGATAATTATTTTATTGTAGAAATTTTGAAGGTAGGTTGGGGGACGGGGTGATTTTAGATGTAATAAAAGCTAAGGTGAACATGGATCAAAGATCCAACTAACTTTTCTTAAGAACTATTACCAACAAAATTTTCAAGGCTATTAAACACCAAAATGCCCCTCAGATTTTATAATCCGGAACCTAGTTCGGGAAATATAATCCGAATAATATCAATATATATATATATATATATATATATATATATATATACAAGAACAACAACTTCACCCATTTTACAGTTTCACTTTTCACATTTCATTTTCTCTCTCTCCCTTATCACAAAATTCGAAACCCACAAATTGGTCGAGTCTTGGAGTTTTTTTTGCTCAAAATCATCAAATTTCAAGCTTTATCAAACATCAAAGTGAAGGTTATGTCTCATTCCCTCTGCATGCAAGCCATTGAGTTCAAATTTTTTTTAGCACTGTTGAAGTTCATATTTTATAATTTAAACTGTACCAATATGAAGATTTTTTTACTTTTGTGTATTTCTGTTGATAGTACTTAACCCTTTTATGCATGTTACATGTATGGAACAACACCAGGGGTCAAAGAACAGCAATGCATGCTTCTGTTAGGAGGGAGCGTATGGATAGAGGTTGCAAGCGGAGGGGAGAGAGCCCAGGCGTGGCAGGGGCAAGTGCAAGGGAAGAGCACGTCGTTCTGGTGCTGATGGTGAGGGAACATCTCAGGGGAACTATGTTGAGCCACTATACGAGCCCCAAATAGAGATGGAGGAGCAGTTGGAGGGTGATCCTGAGTATCTGGAGGTGGAGGTGGATGATGATGAGCAGCCAGAGCGTGTGCAGCTGGAGCCAAAGCTAGAGGAGCTTGAGGACTATCCTGGTGGCCCACACGACTTGACTGTGCTGACGAAGTACCATATTCACGTGGCCAGGATGGCGGCTGATGGAGTGGTAAGACACTACACCTTTTATTAATGAAATTGAATTTCTATGTTGTTTTAATGATTGTAAATTGTTGTTAATTTTTGTCTTGTATTATTTCAATTACTGTGAAACTGAAGTTAATTTTTTGTTTATAATTTTTGCAGTGGCGTGAAAATTTAAAGTGTGTGAACAACGGGAAGAAAATAGAGGCAATTCACAAACTAAACAAGGCTTGAATGCCAGCATAGTGGTTTAAGGATGGCCAGAGAGCCACCGGTTTTCAGTGGTTGCAGGATATCAGCTACAGTCAGATTGACCACCGCCTTTGTTCTGCATTTGTGGAGAGATGGCACAAAGAGACATTGAACTTCCATCTTCCGTTTGGGGAGATGACAGTGACACTCGATGATGTGTCTTGTTTGCCGCATCTTCCCATCGAGGGTATGCTCTTGTCCCACGAGAGTATGACCAGGGTTGAGGCTGTTGAGTTGATGATGGATTTATTGGGGGTTGATGCGGGCAAGGCATGGATCGAGGTAGAGAAGACAAAAGGTGAACATGCACAGTTTAGCTTCTTGAAGTATGCTTTAAAGAAGCGTATTCAAGAGGCACATGAGGCCTACCATGCTAGTCAGTTGGTTGAGATGCAATAGAAGCGGGACCAGTCTCTTCGCCTATATTTGCTCTACTTGGTGGGTATTACGCTCTTCACTGACAAGAGTGCCCGCTATGTGGATGTTGCCTATCTGAGGTGATTCAGAGACTTGGAGCTTGTCTTTGATTATGCATGGGGAGCTGCTGCTCTTGCACACCTGTACATGGAGCTTAACAATGACTCCCATTATAATACCAAAAATCTTGCAGAATACTTATCTTTGTTGCAGGTATAAATAAATAATAATGGACTGCATATTCATTCATTTCTATGTCTTCATTGTTTGTATATTTATATGTGTTGACTTTTTTCCAGGCGTGGGTGTTTTAGCATTTCAGGGGTATGGGTGCCAAGAATGCATGTGGTGGATATCATGAGGCATGTCCACGTGCCTTGATGTATCTTCTGCTCAGGGGTCTGTCTTCATCAAACGAGTACAAGACGCATCTGGATCAGCTGGATCTGGCGGGTGTTATCATGTCCCCGTATAATGAACACTGTGAGGCATGTCCTTTGAGCAGGTCAGCCTTTACTTTGGATGGCTCAAATACGATTCTCGTAGGGTGAGATATCTGTCGGAGCGGGTACTTCGCCAGTTTGGGCGCGCCCAGACCATACCCAGACATCCATGTGAGAGTGCATCTCCCCAGACGACCTTAACGGAAATTAGTCCGCGCTAAGCGCACTATCTTAATCATATGTTGACAACTCGGGACTTGGGACACGCCATAAGAATACATCAGATGATTTTATTCCATCTCACATCCACGCGTCATTCTTCCGAACGAGGCTGTTCAGGTCCCGAGGCCACCCCGAGCAGAAGGCCCTTGATGAGATTGTTGCTGAGCAGGACGGAGAGCAGGGGTACTTGGTGCTGACATGAAAGTTGGGTCGTATCAGAGACCATGTTTATGCCGTCATGGCCAGTGGTGTGGTGGAGCAAGGGTCTGATCAATGGCGCCATTTGGAAGCAATCCTAGAGGAGGTTCATGGAGGGCGACATTATCGCCTTAGGCGTATTGTTGGGGGTGGCGGGGCTTAGTTTTACTTAGTTTTAGTTTTATGGTGTTGTAATCATTAATTTTGAATTTTATGTCTGAACACTTGGTTTGTAACTTATGGATAATTTTAATATTAATCTTAATGTTTGAAAATTGTGTTGTGTTGTTTCTTATCGTTTCCATTACAACATTTTTTGTTATTTATTCAAGAATGCATGTTTATTTCACAAGATTACATAATCTGTATGTATAAGAGAAAAAAAATGTTTCTGTTTTCGTACTGATAAATTTCAGATTATATAATCCGGAATGTTTAATGACATTCTGTATTATATAATCCGAACTGGTCATTTCTTTTTTACCTTTTTTACGCCAAAGTTATACTTTTTTGGGGTGTTTGTCATGTTTCAGATTATAAAATACGAAATGTTTAAAAGGATTTCGTATTATAAAATCCAAATTGTAGTTTCATAGAGATTACACAAACATCTCAGAGGTGCTCTATGTTACAACAACTTAAGAATATTTTGGATTTTATAATCCAAACTAAGTCTGGATTATAAAATCCGAACAAAGAGTATTTTGGGAAAAAAAATAGGGCGCGCGAGAATGTCATAGGATGAAAAAAATAAAAGCCAATTTTCAACAGCAGTTGCAAAATGGTGGCGAGATGAATGTTGGATAACCACATCCCTAAGTCCATGAGGTCTACATAATTAGATTCAGGGTCCACTTTAAACTCATGCCAAGATGTATGACTAATTACCTTTCACACCGAGAAAATTGATGTTGACATATAAGGCAATGCTAAGAAACACCAAGAAAATACGATTTTAACCCCATCGGTAGTTAACTATCGCCGAATGCTTTTCAGCGGCAGTTAACTACCGCCAGACACAATCACAGCGGCATTTAGCTGCCGTAGCCATTTTGTGCCTATATTTTCCAGAACTTCACATTTTTTCATCTTAATGTGATGCAAAATCAATAAATCAGTGAACAAAACGATAAAATGATATGTGATTAAAGTGAAAAAGCTAAAAAAAATAATTAGATTTGACACATAACTTATTTGTAGATTTTTTGTTTAGTTTTTAAGAGGAGTAGTGAGGTTTGAGAAGGTTGTCATAACATTGTATGTCTGAACACCTTCTCCAACATCACCGCGCATCTTATACACTACTTACGTCTCTATATTCAAAACAAAAAAAAATGAAATATGAAGTAGGAAGTGTTTAGGTTGGTGGTTTTTTGTTTAGTTTTTAAAAGGAGTGGTGATGAAAGAGAAGGTGTTCGAACCATGATTCGAACACCTTCGCTCCCATCACCACGCATCTTATAAACTGTAGATGCGTTGAATATGGATTGTGAAAAACCAACTGCCTATATATAGAACTTTCTGTGGGTTTTGGACCACAGAAAGTGTAGGTAGAACCCCATCCACACAAAATAAAGTGCATCGACAGCTAACTGCCGCTGGTTTCCTTCCCATCGGCTGTTACAACATGTTTATATCAGTTATAAACACCTTTTCTACACATTATATTCATAAGCTAACCAAAATATCAATGCTTCCAACAATTGAAGCCAAATAAACATAAATCACCATACTATGTTAAATCCCGAGGCCCTCCAAGAAAGGGAGGTACATCATGTAACTGATGTGGGGCTGCCTGATCCCATACAAAATTGTTCACTCCCACGTGAACTGACTAAACTACCTCCAACGTAAGTTAATTTATGTTTGGTATAACCAACGTGAGTTAACTCACGTTGGTGTATAACCTACGTTGGACGTGAGTTAAGTCACGTAGGTTATACATAATTTTTTGCGGATGTGCTTGTGTGTGGGGTGAAAACTCACGTTGGTGTATAACCTATGTTGGACGTGAGTTAAGTCACGTATGTTATACATAATTTTTGCGGATGTGCTTGTGTGTGGGGTGAAAACTCACGTTGGTGTATAACTTACGTTGGACGTGAGTTAAGTCACATAGGTTATAGATAATTTTTGCGGATGCCTTCTCTTTCAATCACTTTTTCATTCCTTCCTTTCAACCACTTTTCCACGTGTTATATCTTATTAGCCCTATGGTACTTTTCAATAAAGCACGTGGAAGCATGAGTCCATTTCTAAGCATCGCACATAGAAAAAGCAGACAAGCCTTTCATGTTCTCAGGATTGAGAAAATTTGTCCACTAGAAAACAAAAAAAAAGGGTTATAAGAAAAATGCATAGGGGATAAAAGATGAATTACACTGCTCTTAAGGCCACAAAAATTATCATCATATATAAAGTTTACCATCATGAGGCTGTTATTACTGCCTTTAATTCTATTCATCTTAATCCTCTTGACAATGGTAGCGTTATCAGAACTGGATTCTATTCTTATGCCACCCAAATTCATAATTACAACAATGGCTAAAATACATTAATTTTTTAAACCATATTATCATATCATCATAGAAATAAAAGTGTAAGTGCCCTTATTCACCATCAAACCCCTCTCTGATCTCTCTCTCTCTTTATAATATAATTTACACATGTAACAATATTTTTTTTTCTTTTTTACAGATGTAACAATAACAATAATTAACAAATCAAAACCTAACAATAACATGGTAAGCAAAACCAAACCACTAGTAGTGGTGGCTCTCCACGTGTAAAGATTCCTTGGCAGAGTATACACCCATTTAGCAAAAAATGCAACTAGGAAAATCGATCCAAAAAATGCAACTAGAAGAATTAGTTTATGGTGTGTCTAGAAGAGGATCATAAACTATTGGGTAGTTGTAAAATACAGTGGCAGAGAGAAAGAGAAGTTGTTTTAGGGGAATATATTTCCTGCAGTGGAAATCCCTCCAGTCTTCTGCAGTGACACAATCTACATTATTAATTATCTTCTCTATATTATTTTCAATTTTTAAAATTCTCACATGCATTAATTTTTAATGGATAGAATTTCACTAGACTCTCCTGTGACTGGAGAGGATCCAAACCCTTGTTTTAGTTAGTGGGATTGTAGTCGTGGAAAGGTAGGAATTAGAGAGGGGATTGTAGTCGTGGTATTAGCCAAGCCATTGGCTTGCATGATTTGTTTGTTACCAATGTGAGTTAACTCACGTTGGTATTCAGAACGTGATTTAACTCACGTGAGTAGTTAACTTATGTTGGAGGTATTTTGGTCAGTTCATATGGGTGTGAGCAATTTTGTAGGACGGAAGAGCAATTTTCCTTGAATATTGCCTTTCAAAGTCAAACCTGAACCTGAATAATGTTGTTCACATGCTCAGAACTTGACAAAATGCCCAATCCAATTCCGAATCAAAGCCCAAACCAAAATTATTAGTAAGTACCACAATCTTTTGAGAGATGAAATAGTGAAACTGAGAAGTAAGTTACACTCCACGTGAAATATTTTTTATCTATTTTTTTAAGAACCTCTTTTTAATTTAGTTTTTTTTTAGAAATAGATAACTAAGTATTTAATACCCCACCTCAAACTTATAATGTTGATAGTTACAAGAGCAACCCTAAACTTACGAATTCGTTACGATAAAGAAATTAAAATTTCTACATCACTTCAAAGAGGATGAAATGATTAACATTTTAGGTCAATGGCTTATAATATGGATATGTCACCTAACAAAAGGGTATGTAAGCTCAAAGGGGCTTGGTAAAGGACAAATTAACAACAACGTGGTTTAAAAAGGATTAAAATATTGAACAAAATTGTCTCAATGTGTGTAAATATCACAATCAACTAACTATAAAGAATAATCATAAGTTATAGACAATGAACACAAGCATGGATACTCACATAAATAACAAAAGAATTTAAGTGTTTGTCAGCAAAAGCTCACATGTTAGGATAACAGAGAGTAGAGAAGTTAATCTGTTGAAAACTTATCTCCTTGCATGTTCTTCAATCACGTCTCTTTGAACAACCATTTTTGATAACTTTTATGACAATTTTCTCTCTCATACTCACGTTATGTTTTTACTTTCTCTCTCTCATACACATTCTTACTCACACCTGGCACGGCTGGTGTGGTGGATAAGTGAAGTCAAAACTGAAATTCTGGCAGGTACTAAGTTAACACGTAAAAGAGAGCACAAAGTATGCAAAACAGAGCACAATAAAACTGGTTCAGAAGCAGCTAATAAAAGTGCAGAAAGTAAAGAACACACAGTATTTGTTAACCCAGTTCGGTGCAAACATCACCTACATCTGGAGGATACCAATCCAGGAAGGAAATCCACTATGAGGAATTAATCCTAAGACTCAAGACACAGCCCCTGTTCCTAGTTTTCTGACTTAATCTCCACCAGTCAAGATTTCTACCCAGTAACCCCTAGGTATAAGAACCCCCTCTTACTTCCTTAGTTATGAAGACACTCTTCAAGACATCAAAAACATCATTCGTACTTAAAAGCTTAGAATGATTTACAACTCAAAACAACTAAACCAACTCAGATGAGTGGTGTACAATCAAAGCCTAAAGCTTACACAGACTCTTATAATAAAAATTGTTTTTGACTCAATCTATCTTCAATGTAGCAGCACGTCTTCTTATATAGTCTTCAGTAGACACACATAATTCTGAACCATATCTTCTTCAAAATACAATTCTGAAATTTTTTGAAGCTCAAAAAGGAAACATATATTTCTAAATCATATTAAGCAAAGATCCCTTTGAAATATATTCATTCATAAACACGAAGCCAATCTTCACCAAAATAATCAGCCTTCTAGAAAAACAAATGCCTGGATAATTCTTCAGTAAATCTTCAAAAGATACGCACAGAATAAATGCAGAAAAAATCAGCTTCTGAAAAACAGCTTCTGAAGTTCAGCTTCTGAAGATCAATGTCAGTCAACGTCTGAAAGCAGCTTCTGAAGGTCAACGCCAGTCAACGTCTGAACAGTGCGTCTGAAGACCTGTTCAGCGTCTGATGAACAGTTCTGCGTCTGAAGACCATTTCTGCGTCTGATGAACAGTTCCAGCGTCTGAAGGCCAATTTTGCTTCTGATGAACAGTAAATCCAATTTTCAGCTTCTGAAACTTCTCAAAACCAATATCCAGCTTCTGAAGACACAAATTAACATCTGAGGACGTTTTGCTTGCACACTTTGATTTTACCAAACATGTAGCCAACCTTTAAATAACCAACAAAAACCATAAAAAACATGGCTGAAATCAACGTCCTGGTGCTTCTCATGAAGTTGATCTTGTAGATTGAAAATCTCAATATTTTGACTAGCACATTCCAAACATGGACATATTTCTTTGTCCAAACATTGGAGAGTTTCTCCAATGTATTGAAGTTTCTTTTTAAGATATAGATGCGGGAATTCAAGCCATTATTAAAGGGAAGAGATTGATGTAGGAGATTTAATCACTGATACCATCGCCCAAACATAAAATGATACCAAGAAGGGTTTGACAATTGGCTATTGTAAAATTTTTTTAATGATAAATTGTAGTATATTTCTTAATTAGTATGTTAATTGTGTTAGTATTTTTTTCTTTGTAAGGATTTAAACCATATATCTCTCACTCCACAACTCTTTAAATCTCAAGGCTCATAATTTTTTTTTTTTATAATAAAAAATGTTAGTGTCATAATTAGTACTTTAATTGTGTTAGTATATGTTTTCCTTGTCAGAACTTGAACCACTGTGTCTTTCACTCTATACTCTTTTAATCTTTTAGCTCAAATAAGTTAAACTATACAACCCCAAGGTTCATAACTCATAACATAAGTTTGTCAACAAAAAAAACTCATAACATAAGTTAAACCTTTCAATCCCATCTTTAATTTAATACTAGAAGATAAGGGGCACGTTTAACCTGGGAAAGGAAAGTTCTTTCCCACCATGGGAAAGGCTTTTCTAACCCTTAGATTATTGAGGAACACGATTTTTATCATGGACGCTCTACACCAAATTTTTTTCCTTTCTCTTTTACACTCTTATATTTTTGTTTAGATCTGGAATACACGATTTTTATTATAGACTGCCTACACCATATTTTTTTCTTTTCTCTTTTACACTCTTATATTTTTGTTTAGATCTGAAATTTTTTTCTTTTCTTGATCTGGAAACAATTGGTCGGATTTTCTCGCTCGCTCGCGCGCGCCCGTATTTTAAGAGTGACTTAGAAGTTGAATTTTTTTACGATTTTTTGCAGGCATGTTTAGGACATAAAAACAACATTGCCCACAAAAAACAAAAATTTTCCGACAAGGGACGGATTAAATATGAATTTTTTACGCGCCAAAAACTCAAGAACGCGAAACAACAAAACATGCACCTAGAAAACGAATTTTGAGCTGGTTTTTTGCAGATCCTCTATATGTATTTTTATAGAGGTGTCTGCAAAAAACCAGCTCAAAATTCATTTTCTAGGTGCATGTTTTGTTGTTTCGCGTTCTTGAGTTTTTGGCGCGTAAAAAATTCATATTTAATCCGTCCCTTGTCGGAAAATTCTCGTTTTTTGTGGGCGATGTTGTTTTTATGTCCTAAACATGCCTGCAAAAAATCGTGAAAAAATTCAACTTCTAAGTCACTCTTATAATACGGGCGCGCGCGCACGCGGATGCGCGCGAGCGAGAAAATCCGACCAATTGTTTCCAGATCAAGAAAAGAAAAAAATTCCAGATCTAAACAAAAATATAAGAGTGTAAAAGAGAAAGGAAAAAAAATTTGGTGTAGAATGTTTTGTTGTTTCGCGTTCTTGAGTGTTTGGCACGTAAAAAATTCATATTTAATCCGTCCCTTGTCGGAAAATTCTCGTTTTTTGGGGGTGATGTTGTTTTTATGTCCTAAACATGCCTGCAAAAAATCGTAAAAAAATTCAACTTCTAAGTCACTCTTAAAATACGGGTGCGCGCGCGAGCGAGAAAATCCGACCAATTGTTTCCGGATCAAGAAAAGAAAAAAATTTCAGATCTAAACAAAAATATAAGAGTGTAAAAGAGAAAAGAAAAAAATATGGTGTAGGCAGTCTATAATAAAAATCGTGTATTCCAGATCTAAACAAAAATATAAGAGTGTAAAAGAGAAAGGAAAAAAATTTGGTATAGAGCGTCCATGATAAAAATCGTGTTCCTCAATAATCTAAGGGTTAGAAAAGCCTTTCCCATGGTGGGAAAGAACTTTCCTTTCCCAGGTTAAACGTGGCCATAAGGTAATTATTGAAACCTTTCACTCTCATTGACACTATTTTCTAACAACTTTCTCTATCAACATATTAGTTTCTACCCGTTTAACCAAGTTTTTCCATGACTTTGAAACTTATTTTAGCAACATGATAGTAAAATGTGTTCCTTTTCATTGACACTATTTTCTAACAACTTTCTCCATCAACATATTGGTTTCTACCCTTTTAACCAACTTCTTCCAAGGCTTCGAAACTTATTTTAGCAACATGATAGTAAAAAAAACTCATTATCATATGACCATTCTCATGAGACAATTTTATTACTTTTTGTCTTTATTTTCCTCCTTCTAGATTGGTATAAAGTTTGTAGTACCTTAGAGCAATAATATAAAGTAGGTGTGGCGTGGACCCCCTATTTTAAACAAAACAAACCTTTAGTCCCCTTCCTAATATTTAAAAATTATTTCTAAAGGTTATCAAGATGAGTAGAACATACCAACACACTTAGTTGATTTGATTCTTCGGGTTTTATTTATTCATAATAAAATTAAAAAGTATGATATGACAACCACCCAACAACTTGGAAATAGAAGGAAAAAAAAAAGACTAAAGGCTTGTAAGATCATGAGAGTAATCCAACGATTACAAATGAACTCCAATGACTTAAAAAAAATATGCATACAATTATTATGATCTTCCACATTACACATGTTCCATGTGTCAACCTTTTTTAGGGAAACTAGATCGCCCCCGTGCTATCGCACGGGTCAATGATGAGCACAATATATTAACAATTTAGAACTACAACATCACATGAAAGGTGGTAAATTAAAACGTGAAATATGTTATAATTGAAACTTCATTCCAACATTACATGGGCAATAATAATATTATTTAACAAAATATTGCATTTGATTCATTGCCTCGTAATGCATTTGTTCAACAGTGCTCAATTAATTGTGTGGCATTTCAATTTGTATATGGCTTTTGACAATTCCCTCCAAATAACCGTAATCATAAGATTACAAATCATTACACATTATGTTGATAATATATCATTAAACATTCAGTGGTGGAAATATAGGACTGAGCTTCTCATAAAACAGGTTCACTCTTGACTAAAGTCATCTATGGTTGTTTGGTGGTAAACGTTTTGCTACCATTCAAGAAAAACCATTGCAGAAATCCTCCAAGCTATCCAGTGATCTTTTCCCACTTGGTTTTCTCCTATGAGGTTTCTCCACAAATGTGAGGACAAAGGACAACATCAACTCTAAACACAAAAAACCAAGCTATTATTGAGAAAGTTAATCACAATTATATAGTATAAGATACTCATGTCAAACTATAGAATTGTATGACACTACTATTGAACTATCATATGCTAACCGGATAAAAACATCATTAAAGTCAACACACTTCACATTAGATTTTTTTCAACCACTTTTGTTTATCAATAATTAGACACAACAGTAGAAAAAAATTCCATCGAACGAAATTTAGAAAAGTGATATAAATCCTTTGGGGAGAATCAAGTTTGTAAAAGCAAAAATTATACTCTAAGCCCTTTGCATACTTGGAAAGAAGACAATTGAAAAAGAAGTCTCAGCTCTCATCCCTCAAGATACCAACGGAGCAAAAGCTACAAAAATCAAATCCTAGAGTTAAAAATAATATTGTATTTGACTAATAAACAAAAAATGAATTTCACAGTCGCACTAAACTACACTACAAAAACTATACCCATCACAGGAAAAGCTAATGAAGATACCGTCTGTGACATTTTCCAAAACCACATTGATAGATTTTTTTATCTCAAATCTCAATCAAGAGGACCTATTTTTTTTAAAAAAAAATTAAGGAAAAGAGCATGAAACTATAATTAAAGTCATCTATGTATATGGCATTGTTAACATGCTTAAAGCCATGCAGTATATATATGCCAGGCCCTTTTCACAATCCTAATATGTCACTTTGTTACATATGACCATTGACAAATATTATCACACTTGAGGTATAAATGTAATAGATTATAGTTATGATTACGATAGGATGAGGCTTATAGATGAAATAAGAACTGCAAACCACTTAGAACATAATTGACGTGGTTGTGTTTAAGGACATGACCTCACCAAAAATATAATATGTAGAACACTCAAAATGAAATCTTTTCATATAATTTTGATGAGATGAACTTTTTTTCTTGAACCTTGGAATTCAAAACAAAATATTTTAGGTACAAACAAAATAATTTTTTTGAATAGTTAAATAATAAAAAAGAACACTACTCACCTTCCATGTCAATTGTATACAATCTTAGCAGCAGATTTTGCAATCACATCTTCTACAAAACAATACCAACAACACCTTTGCTCTTGACTACAACATCATTCTTTGGCTTTAAAAGGACACATGTTTCGTAAAAATAAAGTCTCAGCAACAACCCAAAAACCTATTCCAAGATCAAACAAATAATTCATAAAAATACATGAGAAATAAAAAGCAGCAAACCAACTATCAACCATCTACATGAATTAGATTATAGTAGGCCTAAATACTTTATCATTCCATCATTTCTTCTTCTCTTGCCTAAAATCATTCAGGGCCTTCTCCGGGATAATGAAATTAAAGCGAACCATGAATCAGTAATTGAACCATGACTTAATCAAGAGAAAATTTGAGATAATCATGAATTAATTAAGAGAAAAATAATTAACTGTGCAATGCTCATAAGGAGCTATTGTCCCTTTAAATTCTTTTATGAACCAATTTCTATCAGTGAACAAACACTAATAAAAAAGCTAATGACATTAAACTGAAGAAGATTAGGATGTGATCCCAAGAAAACTTTAAAGAAAATAGACATTTGTGAGTCAATCTTCCATTGAAGTTTGCAGGGCCATTTCAAACCTTTCATCAATAAATACAAAATGAGTGGCAAAATTTGAAAGAGCACGCTGAAAAAGCTAATGGACAGATACACCATCAACAACCTCTTTTATGATAGTTCTCCATAATCAAACAGGATACATGAATGACATTAATACCATTGAACACAGATATGAACACTTTGATGATTGGCATGCATCGTTTTTGCAATGCTACTTGAGTTAGAAATCACTTAATACCCACCACAAACTTCTCAGTTAGAATTGTATATCAGAATATAATTTGTTAGGTGGCAATGAAGCACATGGTGATGAATAATTTCATTCTTTCATATTTTTTATTACAAACTTGACTGGTAAGAAAAGGAAAGTAATAGTACATTCCCATTCACTATGAAATGGCAGTGGAGAGAAGCATAAAGAGAAGTATGACTCAAATTAAAGCTTGAACCAATTGAAAGAATATAAAGAGAAGTATGAAATTGCAATGAAGAGAAGCATAAAGAGAAGTATGAAATTGCATCACATAGACTTCAAAAACTAAGAAGCCATGAAATTGTTCACAAAGCATAACCCAATCTAAAACAAAATGAATTGCATATGACAATAAAGCTCTTTATAAAAACCATGAGTATATCCCTTTCCAAATTTATTCTACAAAGTGGATAAAGAATTCTCAATTATTATATATCCATCAAGATTATAGGCCATTTTATTTATAAAAAAAAATAGTTAGTTAGTTATGCAAAACTCACATCAAAGTGCAATCCATCTTACCCACCCGATGCTTTCAAATCACTCTTACCCAAAAGGCTTGTTACAACTTATCTATCAACACCACAAAAGATCTTAAGGATTCCTATCTCATTGGGTTAATATTTTTAGAAGGAGTGTTTTCCATTTTCATTGAGTTAATTACAGGAGTAAAAGGTAGCAGCAGAGGAAAAGAAAAGGGTTGCAGCAGAGGGATTCATCATTGAAAAGAGAGATTCAAGAATTAATTAAGAAAAATGCTTAGCTCCCTTTTAGGACAAAAGCAACACACTTTTGAAGTACGTATCTAATAATCATTGTAAACTTCTCATTAGTGAATGGATTTAGTAGGGGAGTTCACTTAACAATTAACAATATCGCTACTCTTCAAACACTGAATTTTCATCGAATAGAAGAATGACTTGAATAAAAAGAATAGAAGAATAATAACTTTACCATCGGTATTGAAGAATGACTTAAATAAAAAGAATGATAACTTTACCATCAATATTGGTATCCATTCCAAAGACCAGAAAAAACTTAAATCAACTTATCATTGCTTTCCATTCTACAAAATAAAAATAGAAGAGGAAGAGTAAGATGAGAAATTCGAATATGTCAAAAGCATCAAATAAGCCTACATAAACTTAATGCAATCTAAGTCATTAGTCCATGTTCGCCAGACTAATTTATGATAATATGTAGAGTTACACATAAAATAAACCTAAGTAAGAAGAGTTTACCCGTATCAATAATTGATTCAAGAACAATAGGACCATTTATAACCAAGATTCAACAATTACTACCTTCAAATATGTTTACACAGTTAAGATAAATGGCTAGAAGATTACATTCAATACATCTGTTTATTTTCCATATTTTCTCAAAAAGGATGGTTTGCATAAGAAGTTTCTCGATTTTAGTTACAGGATGTCATCGAACCTCTGATATTTTAAAATTTTAATGATAGAACATATGCAATAACTGTAACATCCCGCTTAGACGTAACTTTTAGCAGTATCAGAGGATTAATGAGTAAGGAATGACAAAGTTGTAAATAGAGATGGGAAGACTTTTATAAGGGGGACAAAGATATTTTTCCCTTCATTTTCTCTTCTCCCTTCACTCTCCACAATGTGATCCCTCTCATCTCTCTCTTTCAAACTCACGCCACCCTCCCTAGAGAACCAACCATCATTCTTCCTTCCTTCCCAAGCTTCTTGGAATCTTAAGCAAGCTATTTTTTTGGGAGTTTAGAGCAAAAGAAAAACAAGGAAAGATCAAAAAACAAGCTAGGGTTTTTGAAATAAGCTTGGCAAAGCACTAATCAAGGCTTAAGGTGAGCTCCCTAGGGTTTTAGAACCCGCTTTGAGTAAGTTTGAGTGTAAATTATAATTTGAGCAAAGTTTAGTAAGTGTGCCCTAATCTCTATTATGTGCTAATTCCTTGTTCCTTTATGTTTAAACTATTTAATTGTAAAAGAAAATCCCTTTTAACACCTTTGGGAAGCTTGGGTAAGTTGGAATGATTTGAAATGGTGGAAAAATGCAATTTCTGAACTTTTCTGAACTGTCATGGTCGCTACAGCGAGCTGGAGCTTGCTGCAGTGAGCAGACATGATTTTGGTTCTGCCTACGGTCGCTATAGCGAGCTCACCAGAACAGCTCATGACAGTTAAACTGTTTTGGGTGTTCTGGTGCGTGTAGGCGAGGCTTTTCGCAACCGTTTTCTCCAAGAACATTTAAGAATCAATAAACACCATTTCAATCGTCCAAAAGGCTCCCAAATGGATGTAATTGTAAGGAACAAGGATTGTACAATAACTTAGAATTGTGAGGGCAAAGTCTAAACGGGTATGAGAATGCTTCCAACAACCAAGTAGTGGCTTATGAAAACGATAAACCTATGACCCTATACTCATATGTTAAGTATTGGGAGAATGATTCCTTAAGAAAAGCATTAGAAATGAAAATGAATAGACTAAGGTACCTAAGATAGCAAGTTTAAAATACCCTCAATTAAGTGTGCGTGAGCACACGAATGATTCAATGTTCAAAGTTAAGAACCTTTTATAGGTTAAGTATTGCAAGAATAATTATTTAAAGAATGAGAAATAAATTAATTAAAGGACTTGATGTGTCTCTTGTATTCTCGTTAGTTAGAATACAGGGGGTTCCAGATTAAGCTGGAATGGTGAAGTTACCGTCCGTGAGGGCAACTACGCATCATACTCAAGAAAACTTAATGTGTCTCCTGTATTCTCGCTAGTTAGAATACAGGGGGTTCCGGTGAAGTTACCGTCCGAAAGGACAGCTGGAACGGTGAAGTTACCGTCCGCGAGGACAACCACACAAAAGGAAAGAGGAGTCCGGTGTTAACCTGATATGATAGGACTTTCACCGGTAAGATGGGAGATGTACTTCGGGTTACTCCACCCGGATGCACTCCGTAAAATGAACCAAGATAATGTATTGTTTGTTCAACGCTAACTTCTAACTCAATGTTATGAAAAGATGAATATGTATATTTATTATATATTAGAAGATAAGACAAAGTAGTCACCAGTGAACAGAAAGTGATCGTAGGATGTCCCCAGATCACTGAGTATGAGATTTAAACATAAGTTCAACCTAATATAAAGACTTATAGCGATCTTAGTTCATTCCTTGATCGCGAATTATGTAGAGATTGACGGCGATCATAGGTATCCCCATGATTGCCAAAGTTAGTGCATGGCGACCCTAGGTTCCCCTGAAATACATGTGTGTTTGTCTTTCTTTAAAATTTCAAAACAAACATAAAAATTAATACAAAACACTCATGTAAATGAACCTAATAGAATTAGGCAATTAACATGTAAAATATTGAGTGTGAAATAAAGATGAAAGGTTTGTCAATCATCCTTGCCAGATGTTTCAACAAACTGTTATGAATTCAATGTAATGACTGAAACAGATTCAAAAAGGAAAATAATAATCTAAAGTCTATTTTTAGCTTACGACATTTTTAGCCAACAGTAATTAAAGAAAAACTTTAATATGACTGCCTAAACTCTACCAAGTCAACCTTCATATCGGAGCAATTACATGTGTGAGTGAGAGCAATTACAGTGTCATTTTTGCTGCTATTTAACTGGACTGCATTGGCATATATGAAGCAATGCTCAGTTTGCTACCAATATCAATAAATTGACTCTTAAACAACATATTAATTAAATAATTTTTAGGCACATTGAAGGTAAATATTTAATGAACCAATAAACTAATTAGTGAATGCACTATGAACATTTGAGAAACTTACCACTGTATCGATCCATCACCTTCAACACCAATACCATTGTAGCCCTTTGAGCTTCCTCAATTCTAGATTGTCAACTAAACTGCAACAAAACCATAGTGGTACTAATAACTCCATCTAAAATCCTTCAAAAACTAATTATATGCCAGTACCAAAACCAAAAAGACAAATAATAATAATAATAATAATAATAATAATAATAATAATAATAATAATAATAATAATAATAATAATAATAATAATCTAAAGTCAAGCGACTCAAAAAACACACTATAAAATCATAGTTTACTACCTTGGAAGATGAAAATCTCTTGAAAGGGAGAACAACCATGTCTCCTGCGTTTTCAGTTCCAGAAGTAGGAAATCCTTAATGCTATAACTACACAATGCAATCAAATATCTGAAATGTATATGCTTTTATAAGTAACAATCTTAATGCAAAGAAAATACTTAATGCAAAGGAGTAGCTCAATTTTACTCATTCCTAACAATCTTATCACTATAGCATACCACACAATTGTCATCCCCTATCTGATATATACTCCCTTTCGATGTAGTCAAGCAACACCATAACCAAAAATCAAACTACAAAATGAAATTTGATATCAGATAATTTCACAGTGTCAAAATCAAACAAAACTAAACAATTCAAATGCTCTCAATTACACAACAAATTATCTGATACCATAAGATCAGCAGATCTAAGCATTACCCCACTCAAAATTGAATTGTCATTGAAATACTTATATAGTGCCATGTGTGTACATGCTATACAATGCATACTCAAGTGATTTCTTTTTTATGGCTGCAAGTGATTTCTTTTCCACAATGTTCACAGAGAAGAGGAACAACCACCGTCTTTGCTTCCGCATGTTGCCGCTGCCGTCTCAAAGTTTTGGACGATGCACATTGCAGAGAGAGATATGAAATGGATATTGATGTTATTTTTTCATTGCTTCTGATTCTGGTTGTTTGCCATTAAAAACAGATCTAGAATTTGAATTTCATTGTTGATGGTTGTTTCTCTCTCTTCGGTTTTTGTAGAGAGAAAGGGAGAAAAGAAAAGTTACAGAGGAAATGAGACATAGAGAGAGCGAAAGAGTACTACTGGGGAGAGAATTATCGGGTGAAGCAACATCTTCAATTGGTTTATTTTACTGGTTGAGTGTGGTTGTAGTAATACTTCAGCAATGTGCACTCTACATCTGTATAGTACTTGTAACATCCCGCTTCAGACTCAGGTATTTATCAGTATAAGAGGAATTACGAGTAAGAAGGGCAAATTTGTAAATTCAAGATGGCAAGGCTTTAAATATATGAACCAAGATATTTTTCATTTCATTTTTCCTCTCCACTCTCTCTCTATAACTCTGAATTCTCTCCCTCTCCCTCTCTCTAACTCACGCCCAACCTCCCTTGCCTTAATCCATCAAACTTTCATTCAAATCTTGTGGAAGAGGAAGCTCACTTTGGGATTGCTAAGGCAAGAGGAAGCTAAGGAGAATCAAGAAAGGAGTAAGATCAAAGCAAGGTTTTGGAGTTAAGAATTTAACAAGCATCAAGCAAGGATCTAGGTGAGCTCCCTAGGGTTTTAGAACCCACTTTGAGTAAGTTTGAGTGTATATCTCATTTTATGCTAAGTTAAGGTTTTGTGCCCTATTCCAATTACTAGTCAATTCCTTGCTCAATCATGTTTAAAAATTGTATAATTTCATTGGAAAATCATTCCTAACATCTTTGGCATGCTTGGGTAACTTGGATGGAGTTAAAATGGTGAAAAATGAAATTTCTGGACAATTTCTGTACTGATAAGCTCGCTACAACGAGCTGGAGCTCGCTATAGCGAGCAGAACCATTTTGGACACTGCACAGGGTCTCTATAGCGACCAGCCCGTCGCTATAGCGAGCTCACCAGAACAACAATTATCAGCTGAGCTGTTTTGGGTGTTCTGGTGCGTGTAGGCAAGGTTTTTCGCAACCGTTTTCTCCAAAAACCTTAAGGAATCAAATGACATCATTTTAACTCATCCTAAAGGCCTTTAGTGGGCAAAATCATAAGTGAGCAGGGATAGACAAAGTATAGGAAATGCAAGAACAAAGGGTAGAATGCAGGAAATTATTACAATGGGATAGCAAGCCCTTAAGCATGACATATGAGAACGATATGTCAAGAACCTTTAATAGGTAACCAGGATTAGAGGTGTATTCAGTTTAGAATACGAAGATAATAGGAATGTGTCGGTACATTCAAGGCCTAAGATAGGCCTAAGGGGGTTCAGGTACCCAACATGACTAAGTGGCTTATGAGAACGATAAACTTAGAACCTTATACTATATATTAGGTAGTTCATGGTTAATTACGTGATGAATGCATCAGATATGCATAGGTTCAGATGATGTATTAGATATACACATGTAAGTTAATAATTATATTATATTATAAAGAGTATACGTGTTCATCAGACTCCGGATTATGCCGGATGAGATTTCTCCGAAAGGGCTATCCACACGTAAGTTTATAAGACTATGTTTTAACGTGTCCAGCAGGCTCCGGATTATGCCGGATGGGATCTCTCCGAAAGGGCTATCCACGCGTATGTTAAAGATTAAGCATGTTCAGCAGACTCCGAGATACGCCGGATGAGACTTCTCCGAGAGGGTTGTCTACATGCAAGTTAAGTTGTGTTCAGTAGACTCCGGGATACGCCGGATGGGACTTCATCGAGAGAGTTGTCCACACAACG
The DNA here is from genome assembly GCA_018208015.1 of Medicago ruthenica. Taxonomy (NCBI): domain Eukaryota; kingdom Viridiplantae; phylum Streptophyta; class Magnoliopsida; order Fabales; family Fabaceae; genus Medicago; species Medicago ruthenica. Next base: position 63,281,590 of record CM031376.1, on the reverse strand, counting down.
ATAAGAGGAGTCCGGTGTTAGCCTGATATGATAGGAATTTCACCGGTATGATGGGAGATGTACTTCGGGGTTACTCCACCCGGATGCACTCCGTAAAATAAACCAAGATAATGTATTGTTTTTTCAACGCTAACTTCTAACTTTATGTTACGAAAAAGATGAATATGTATATATATTATACTAAGAGATAAGACAAAGTAGTCACCAGTGAACAGAAAGTGATCGTAAGATGTCCCCAGATCACTAAGTATGAAATTAGACATAAGTATATAAAAGTGTATATGCTCGTCTTGTACCAGCTCAGGAGGTTGTCAGATTATATATGTATATAAAAGTGTATTTTATGGTACTTGATTGGTTGTATATACGAGCATGTTCGTATTCATTCAATTGTATTGTATTATTATTATTGAAAATTTTAATGTATCCAGTATCAGATTAATACACATGCTAAATATTCTAAACAATTTAGTATGGGTGTTACAGTACTCATTACTGCTCTGCACATACTTGAGTGTGTTTCTCGATTTGGTTCAGCCTAGGAATGTTACACTGCTCTGCACATATATATGGTTAGATTGGGGTTAAAGTTGATACATTAAGGACTAAATTGTCATTCCATCAGTTTCAAACCCTAGGGTTTTGCCGCCAAGCCTGAAATCAGTACAAAATTAAAAGGATGCATAGGGTTTTGCTAGTGTTTGTATGCAAAACTTTCTTCCTTTTATATTATTAAGATATCAACCAATTTATCTTTTGAGAATATAAACCCAAGTACACAAAAATAAAAGGAAAGGAATGAAAAAACAAGGAGAACTAACTCACCTAGCAAATCAGAAAAGAAGAAGTCATGGAGATAGAGGAGGACAAACATGTATATATAACATGTGACAAAATTTTGTTAAAAAAATAAAACGTTCATTTTCATACGATGAATGCAACTTTTAATATTAGGACTGAGTTTTAGGTTTTGCCAAGTCTTTTCATGTTTCCGTCTATATACAATTTGATTACTGCAAAAAATACAAAAAGAAAAGGATTTGATTAGTTCAAAAAAATCTATTACTTATTGGTACACTCTCACTTTATGCTTAATTTTTTTTTAGGCTATCATACGTTACTATTATAATACATCTGAACTATATCTTTTTTTTTGTATTATTTGCTTTTTGAGAGAACTTGTATTAATTGTTGTATATCTCGCATTTACATATTTGACTAATACATTCATTTTTATTTTAGAAGTTGTATCATGTGCTTACATAACTCATGAATAAGAGAGGTAGTCAGTCAAGTTTTAAAGAAAGAAAGAGTGAGTATTTTAGCTAAATATGACATAAAGAAAGAGTGAGTACTTTAGGTAAATGTGACATATAGACAAAATCCTTGTTTAAGAATAACCTAATTGCATGACAACAACTCAAATTTGTTTTACTAAATAAGCAAGACAATAATCTCATATGACTAAATATGCAAGACAATAATACTAAATAATAAATCAAGAAATTTGGATTTTGTAAAACATGAATCTTAGCAGGCACGGATCTACTCATGGAGGATTGGGGGCAACTGCCCCCACTACTAGTCCCATTATATTGGTTAATTATTTGATATTTTAATTATTGCCCCTCTTAAAATAAAAAATTGTCCCCACTTAATGTAAATTTTTACTATAAAAAGAGTTTTTCTCATGAATTTTATAAAATCAAATGTGCAAATGCATTTGAGATGAAATTTTGAATGGTTTTTTTTTCCGCATACATAGAGACATATTTTTTATAGTGTTGAAAATGAAAAAAATTCTACCACACTTTTTAATATAATTAAAGACACGTAAAGAACAATTTTAATTTGTAGATGTTAAAGAGTCTTTAATTTTTCTAATATATAATAATAATAATAATAATAATAATAATAATAATAATAATAATAATAATAATAATAATAATAATAATAATAATAATAATAATAATAATATAGTGTTTACAAGCTCAAGTATTTTACTCAATGATAATAATGTTATTATTGGCTATTTCTTTTTCCACCCTACTCTCTTCTTGCGCGCCCTATGGATTTCAGATTTTATCAACCAAACAACATAAATGCCCTTCCAAATCTTTCAACACACGTAAAAACACCCTTAGAAACCCTCAATTTTTTTTTCGGACTTTATAATCTGAATAGAGTACGCGGGAAGAAAGTATGGTGAAAAAAGAAACAACCGTTATTTTTTTAGGGTAAAATAGTCGTTATTATTTTATCACTTTTGCATTGCTAAAAATTTTGTATTAATATTTATTATATAAAATCTTGCCCCCTCAAAGCGAAATTTCTCGATCCATCACTGAATCTTATTAACACTATAAAATTGAGTAAAAAAAAAGTAAAACCATAATAGAAGGTAAAGCAAACAATTATTATAAGATCATTTCTTATTAAACAATTTCATTGCTTCTTGATGCTAATTTCCTCTCGCTAGACTGGAATGTAGTTTTTTTTTATTTGGTGTACAAGGCTAAAACAAAACAGAAAAACAGAAAAAAGAAACAAAAAGAGAGCTACTCTCTCAAATAAAAAGTTCCAGCCGCAACACTTTGAAGGAGATTCATGAGGTTCGCTGGAGGAGACTCATGCCGAATAAACTCAACATCAGAAGAGGCACCAGACTTGGCAAAAAAATTTGTGCACTGATTCCTTTCCCTAAGGGTGTGATTAACAATAACATTTCCCTGCTCCAATAACTCTTTTATGTCTTGGATTAAAACAGCATAAGCATGAAACCTCATTTGGGGACCATTGAGGATGTTAAGACAATGTAAAGAATCAGAGTAACAAAAAAATCAGTAATACCCATTTCTTTGGCTAACAAGATATCAGATGAATTTTGAATGTACCCAGAAAAGCCTGACAAGAAAAGACCTGCATCATTTCTTAAAATTCTTCCATAACCAGCTCTAATAGGAGAGCCAAGGCAAATTCCATCAACATTAAGGATGACACAAGAATGATTATTGTAATTCCACTTGAGGAAATGGTCTTCATCGGTAGTATTAGAGATGGAAGAATAACAAGTTTTGAAAGTATCAACCATACCTTAAATGTTGAAGGATAATTTAGCGTTTGACCAGTTCTCATTGCCTAAGCACATCATGTTGCGGTTTCTCCATGCCCACCAACTTGTCGCTGCAAAAAAGGAAAGAGTAAGTACCCATAGCCCCATTCTTGATCCAATTTATAGCATCTTCATTGGAGAAAAAATTAGATTGATTGAATCCAGCCTGCTGCCACCAATGTTTAGAATGAGTACAATCACGAACACACTGAAGAAAAGTCTCATCATAAAGGCTGCACCTACTACACACCGCAAAATGAGCTATATTTCTATGATGCATCATAGAAAAGGTAGGTACCTGTAGGGTTTTTGTAGATTGGCTACATTTTGCAAAAACATCTACTAGCCAGATGCTGGGACAGATGTGGTAGCATATGGAACAGCATTTCGTGAGTTGTATTTTCGCGCCAGCTAGCGCTTTATATTTGTGTACGCAATCTTCCAAAGATTTGCCTGAAGATTTATTTTCTTCTAGCTTGCTGATCAAGGCGCGTGTATCTGATTGAAGATTTGCTTGAAGTTTTATTTGCCTTGCTATTTGTTCCACAAGATATTGTTCTATATTTGGAAGATTTTTATTATTTCTAGAAGATTGTTTCAGCTGGACCGGTCAATGCTCATGCTCTGTTTCGAAGCCCAGACCCGTGGTATCTGAGTACTATATATTCATGAAGGCAAACCCTAGTTGGGTAACTAAAAACCGTGTGTGTTAGTAAAGCGTGTGTTTTAAGGTTTTTAGGGTTTTGTTTGTTAATTGTGAGCCTTGCTTGTATCACCCTGATTCAAGCTAAGGACTGAGTTTGTTTTGAGTTGTAATTTGTAAGCTACTCCTAAGCTTTTAAGTACGGAGTAAGTATGTGTTATTAGCGTGTGTTTCTCTTGGTTGAGTTTTGTGTTTTGTGTGTTTGATAACAACACTGTCTGTGTTGTTGGTAGGAATTGAGACGGGGTCTCATATCTAGGAGTTCCTAGATAGAGTTGCCACTGGTAGGGTCTAGGTGCAAAGTCAAGTAGTGTGTCTGCGTTGGTCTTTTCACTAGAACTATAATAGTGGAATCATTCCTGGATTGGTATCCCCCAGAGTAGGAGAGTTGCTCCGAACTGGGTTAACAAACTCACTGTGTACTTTATTTTTCCGCTGTGTTCCTTTTAAATTGTGCTTTGTTACGTTGCGCTATTTTAATTATTATTCTGAGTAGACACGCGCTCGGACAGTTGTGCCATCATTGTGCACAGCATATTTCAGTCAGGTTGCCAGGAATTTCAATTGGCATCAGAGCAGGCACCCTGTTCTGTGTGGGTGAGCTCCAGGGAAAGAAGTTTCTGGCTCAATGGATAAAGAAGGAGGACTGGTGAACAGACCACCCTTGTTGGATGGGTCGAACTATGACATTTGGAAATCACGCATGACAGCTTTCTTGAAATCTCTAGACAGCAGAGCTTGGAAGGCTGTGATCAAGGCATGGGTCCCTCCTAAAATAAAAGATGCGAATAATGTTGATACTGATGAGTTGAAACCAGAAGAGGAGTGGTCTGCAGCAGAAGACACTGCAGCTATTGGAAACTCTAAAGCCCTGAATGCTTTGTTTAATGGTGTTGACAAGAACATGTTCAGGTTGATTAAACAATGTACTATTGCCAAGGAAGCTTGGGATATCCTAAGAACAGCTCATGAAGGTACTCAGAAGGTCAAGAAGTCAAGGCTACAACTGCTAACAACACAGTTTGAGAATTTGAGAATGAAAGAAGGAGAGAGTGTTCATGACTTTCACATGAATGTACTAGAATATGCTAACACTTTTGAATCCTTGGGGGAAAAGATATCTGATGAAAAACTGGTAAGCAAAATTCTCAGGTCCCTGCCTAAGAAATTTGATATGAAAGTATGTGCTATCGAGGAGGCCCAAGATATTGGAGATATGAAGGTTGATGAGTTGATTGGATCTCTTCAAACTTTTGAATTAAAGGTTAATGAAAGATCTGAAAAGAAAGACAAGAACATTGCTTTCATCTCCAACACTGATGAAGATGATGTGGAGAGTAATTTAGATACTGATGAGAGTATCTCTGAAGATATTGTGTTGTTGGGCAAACAATTTAATAAAGTTGTGAAGAGGATGGACAGACGCCCTAGGACAAATGCTCCGGACAACAGTCGCAGCATCTTTAAAAATGTCAACAATCAGAGGAAACCTAGAACTGATGACAAAATCAATCAAAGCAAAGGGGTGCAATGTCATGAATGCGAAGGTTTTGGTCACATCAGAACTGAGTGTGCAACGTATCTGAAGAAACAAAAGAAGGTGATGACTGTATCTTGGACGGATGAGGATGAATCAGAAGAAGAATCTGAAACTGCAAAACATGTGAATGCCTTGACTGGAGTGTGCACATCTGACCATGAATCTAGTGATGAAGAGGTAACATATGATGAATTGGCTGATTCTTATAAGGAGCTATATCTCAAAAGTGAGGAAGTTTGTAGAACTTTAGAAAAACAAAAGAGGACCATTACTCTCTTGCAAGCTGAGAAAGACAAACTTCTGAAAATAAACTCAGACCTCAATGATGAGGTTATCTTACTTACTTCCAAGATTGGCAATATGAACAAGCAACTGCGGATGATGAACAAAGGTACTGATGCTTTAGACGAAATTTTGGAAATAGGACAGAAACCTGGAGATTCTAAAGGTATTGGGTTTGACTACAGTTCCATGCCTCAGCAGAAACAATTACCAGCAAGACAATTTGTTCCACCTGTTAATACTCATGATCATACTATGTCAAGACAGATGCCCCAGCATCAGGTGAGACAACAGGCATCAGGATATAGACCCATATCAAAAGGAAGGAATTATAGTTGGGTATGTCACTACTGTGGAAGAAAAGGACATATCAGACCTTTCTGTTTCAAATTACATGGTTACCCAGACAGGACCTATTCACCAAGACCTGATCCCACAGTAAAGATCATCAAGAAGCAGTGGAAGCAGAAAAATGATAATGTCACAAGCAACACTATGAATCCTAGAAAAATGGAACCAGAAGCTGATGAGATTGCTCAAATTGCTCATACTTCTCTGAGAGTGTCATCCAGAAATGATTGGTACTTTGACAGTGGATGTTCCAGGCATATGACTGGTGATAAAAATTACTTGACTGATGTTAAGCCTTATGCTACCAGCTTTGTGACTTTTGGAGATGGAGCCAAAGGAGAAATAAAGGGTGTAGGAAATCTTGTGGAAGAGGGTCTACCCAAACTTGATAAGGTGCTTCTTGTGAAAGGATTAACTGCAAACTTAATTAGTATTAGTCAACTATGTGATCAAGGAATGAAGGTCAACTTTACTAAGAGTGAATGCTTAGTGGCTAACAGTGAAGGGGACATCCTGATGAAAGGTGTTAGATCAAAGGACAATTGCTACTTGTGGGTCTCTCAAGATAAAGCAAAGTTATCTAATTGTCTAATAACCAAAGAAGATGAAGTTAAGCTATGGCACCAAAAGCTTGGACATCTGAATCTCAGAAGCATGAAGAAAGCTATTGCTGAAGGAGCCATCAGAGGTTTACCAAAACTCCAAATTCAGGAAGGAAGTATATGTGGAGAATGCCAGATAGGAAAACAGACCAAGATGCCTCACCAGAAGCTGCAACATCTGTCCACATCCAGAGTTCTTGAGCTATTGCACATGGACTTAATGGGACCAATGCAAGTCGAAAGCTTAGGTGGTAAGAAGTATGCTTTTGTTGTTGTTGATGATTTTTCTAGATATACTTGGATAAATTTCATTAAGGAGAAATCAGACACTTTTGAAAAATTCAAGGATCTTTGCTTACAACTTCAGAGAGAAAAGGATTGTGGAATTGTTAGAATCAGAAGTGACCATGGGAAGGAGTTTGAGAATGGTAAGTTCTCTGATTTCTGTATTTCTGAAGGAATATTTCATGAGTTCTCTGCACCCATTACTCCTCAACAAAATGGGATAGTAGAGAGGAAGAACAGGACCTTGCAAGAATCTGCCAGGGTTATGCTTCATGCAAAGAAGCTGCCATTTTTCTTTTGGGCTGAAGCCATGAACACAGCCTGCTATATTCATAATAGAGTGACTTTGAGAAAAGGTACATCTACAACCTTGTACGAGCTATGGAAGGACAGGAAGCCAACAGTGAAGCACTTTCATGTGTTTGGTAGTAAGTGTTATATTCTAGCTGACAGGGAACCAAGAAGAAAGATGGATGCTAAAAGTGAAGAGGGAATCTTTCTAGGCTATTCTACAAACAGCAGAGCCTATAGAGTATACAACTCCAGAACCAAGACAGTGATGGAATCCATAAATGTTGTTGTAGATGATGAAGGAAATAATGCTATGCCAGATGATGTTACATTTGACGCAGCATCTGACCTACAGGAAGCAAAGAAAGTAGATGAAGCAAGTGATAAGCAAGATTCTGAAGTAACTGGCCCAGAGAAGACTGCTCCCAACAAAGGACCATCTATCAGAGTTCAGAAAAATCATCCCATAGATCAAGTCATTGGCGATCCTAACCAAGGGATCACAACTAGAAGGAACTATGATGAGGTATCAAATTCTTGCTTTATATCTAAACTTGAACCAAAGAATGTTAAGGAAGCTCTAACTGATGAGTTCTGGATAAATGCTATGCAAGAAGAATTAACTCAGTTCAAGAGAAGTAATGTGTGGGACCTAGTTCCTAGACCAGATAATGTGAATGTTATAGGTACCAAGTGGGTTTATAAAAACAAGTCTGATGAAAATGGTACTATCACTAGAAACAAAGCTAGACTGGTTGCACAAGGATATTCTCAAATTGAAGGTGTAGACTTTGATGAGACTTTTGCTCCTGTAGCTAGGTTGGAATCTATTAGATTGTTACTTGGGATTGCATGCATACTAAAATTCAAGTTGTATCAGATGGATGTCAAGAGTGCCTTTCTCAATGGGTACTTAAATGAAGAGGTTTATGTGGAACAGCCTAAAGGCTTCATTGATCCTAGTTTTCCAAACCATGTGTACAAATTGAAGAAAGCTCTATATGGCCTGAAGCAAGCTCCTAGAGCTTGGTATGAGAGACTTGCTGAGTTTCTAATCAACCATGGCTATAGGAAGGGAGGAAATGACAAGACCCTGTTTGTGAAAGATGAAAATGGACAGCTGATGATTGCTCAAATATATGTAGATGACATAGTCTTTGGAGGAATGTCTGACCAGATGATAGAGCATTTTGTTCAGCAAATGCAATCTGAATTTGAGATGAGTCTTGTAGGTGAGCTAAAGTTCTTTCTTGGTCTTCAAGTGAAACAAATGGAAGATACTATATTTATCTCTCAAAGTAAGTATGCTAAAAATATTGTCAAGAAATTTGGGATGGAAAATGCTGCTCATAAAAGAACTCCTGCTCCCACACATGTAAAATTATCAAAGGATGAGAAAGGTGTGGATGTTGACCAAAGCATGTATAGGAGTATGATAGGAAGTCTTCTATATCTTACAGCTAGTAGGCCAGATATCATATTTGCGGTTGGAGTGTGTGCCAGGTACCAAGCTGAACCAAAAATAAGTCATCTGACTCAGGTAAAGAGAATTCTGAAGTATGTGAATGGTACTAGTGACTATGGTATGTTGTATTCTCATGGGGAAAGCACTGTGTTGTTTGGATATTGTGATGCTGACTGGGCTGGAAGTGCAGATGATAGAAAGAGTACCTCTGGTGGATGTTTCTTTCTAGGCAACAACCTTATATCCTGGTTCAGTAAGAAGCAAAATTGCATTTCCTTGTCTACAGCTGAAGCTGAGACATAGCAGCTGGTAGTAGTTGTTCTCAATTGTTGTGGATGAGACATATGCTAAGTGAATACAATGTCAAGACAGATGCTATGACATTATATTGTGACAATCTGAGTGCAATTAATATCTCCAAAAATCCTATTCAACATAGCAGGACCAAACACATTGACATTAGACATCATTTTATAAGGGATCTTGTTGAAGACAAAATTGTTACTCTTGAACATGTTCCAACTGAAGAGCAATTAGCAGATATTTTTACCAAAGCCCTTGATGCTAATCAATTTGAAAAATTACGACGGAAGTTAGGGATATGCTTAGTTGAAGAATTGTAGCAATTAATGTGCAAGGGGCGTGCAGCTATTATTTTTTCCCTCCTCAACCGCTTATTGCACGTCACTCAAGGAGGTTATTGCAAACTTACCTTTTTCAAAACTCTTGCACGTTATCATCATTATCTTTGTCTTAACTTCTCTCAACCTCTCATCTCCTCTCTTACCGCGCACATCATCATTCAAAAATCGTCCACTTCTCATACCTTCACATTCAAAATCATCGCCATGGCTGATTCTACTTCTCATCAAACTACACAAGATCAAGCTGCTGAAGTCGTCATCACTGATGCGCAACCCCTCACCACTATCCTCAACGCCCCTACAAAGAAGCGTCGAACTAGGGCATCTGCATCACGAAGGAAGACACCTGCCAAATCTAGCAAAGCTACCTCCTCCACCGCTGTGAACACCAGGTCAAAATCGAAAGGTAAATCTTCTACCACTCCCGCTGCTCAACGAGTAGGGCTTAGCATGGATGATTTGTACCTTAAGGACAATCCATTTATTTCTACTGTTGTTGAACCACATGCTGAACCTTCTGTCACCGAATCTGAGAATGTTGCGGTTGAAAGTACTGTAGCTATGGCTGAAACCCTAGGTCCTGATAATCCTAAGGTAGATGAAAAATTAGTTGGTGATTCTTCGAATTCCCCTATCGAGCAAGATGTTACTACTGGTTCTAGTGAAAAGAATGTTGTTGATACGCCCGTTTCTGAGACACCTGCTGATTCCCCTGCCACAACAAAGGATGCTGTGACAGATGCTCAAGCATCTTTGTCACAAGCTCATGAGGAGCCTGATGTGGTGGTTCCTACTATCTCTGGTTCTGTGAGTGTCCCTGAGAGTGAGTCCTCAGAGTCTGAAGATGAAGGGACTGAGACTCAGGATGTTGTAGATAATACTGAGACTGCTATTTTAGACCGTGCTGACACTATTGTTGTTGAGGAAGCTGTGCCTGAAGAAAGACCTCAGGAAGAAACTGGTGCTATTGGTGTTGCTCGCAGGACTAGGAGCAAATCTGACAAAACTGCTGCTGTTGTTAGTGAAGGACAAAAGGATAGGAAGAAGAAGGCTGTTAATGCTGGGAAGAGGCCTGTGTATGGTCCCCCCAAGGCTGGGAGCAAGAAGGTGGCTCAAAGTGGTCACAAGAAGAAGAGCCTCAAAAGAAAAGACCCTCCCTCTAGTGACTCTGAGTTTGAGGTTGCTGAGCTTGAAGCTGCCACATCTGGTGGGGCTTCCAGAAAAACAATGAAGGGTATGAAGATACCTCTAACTATTCCTCCTGCCCCTCTTGATAATGTTTCCTTTCATTTGGAAAACGGTTCCTCTAGGTGGAAGTTTATTTACCACAGAAGACTGGGTCTTGAAAGAAATCTTAAAGAAGATGTTTTCAAGTGTCAAAAGCTGGTTGAGTTGTTGGAGTTTGCTGGTCTTATGAAGACTGTGAGAAACTTGGGTCCTTGTTATGATAAGCTGGTCAGGGAATTTTTGGTGAATGTTTCTGATGAGTGTGATGACTCAAGAAACCCTGAGTATAGGAAAGTTTTTGTTCGTGGTCAGTGTGTGAATTTTTCTCCCATGGTGATCAATGCATATCTTGAGAGGTCTACTGAGGAGACCCCTGAGCTTGAGGTCACTGAGGACACAATCTGCAAGACAATCACTGATAACAAGCTTAGACATTGGCCAAAGCATTTGTCTTCTGCTCAACTGTCTCCTTTGTATGCTGCTTTGAATCGAATCTGTGCTCAAAATTGGACTCCAACCACTCACTCAAATTCTGTTGCATCTGGGTTGGCCAAGTTCATTTATGCTGTGGGGACCAAGTCTCACTTTGATTATGGAGCCTACATCTATTATCAAGTTTTGGAGCATGCTAAATCTTTTGCTATTAAGTTTCCCATTGCTTTTCCTACCCTCCTGTGTGGAATTATTCTTCAGCAACACCCTGATATTTTGATCAGTAGTGATGAGCCCTGCAAGAGGCCTGGTCCTATGGCTTTGGATTGCAGTCTGCTGTCTGAGACACATGATGCTGATGTAGCTGGTACTTCTGTCCGGACATCTGGTGTGCTCTCCAGAAAGCAGATGATTGCTGATCTTACTGAGACAAGTGTGGCCCTTGGAGCTAGGAAGGTGAAGATTGATAAGATCATTGCTGCTTTGAAGGCTGAAGCTGATGCTGAGGGTGAGCAGGATGAGGAAGAAGGAGGAGATAAGGTTGTTGCTTCTGCTGGTGACTCTGAAGATGCCTCTGATGATTCTGAGGATTTCTGATTTTCTTGTTTTGTTCTGAACCCTTTTGATGTACTCTTTTTGATCTTGCTGGTGACTGGGCTACGCCCTGAATTCTTATGCACCTTGTGTGCCTCTGGTCTGTAATCTGCACTCTATGTGGTTACTATACACTCTTTATGGTTCTTTGCACTTTCTATGAGTATGCCCTATCTGTTGGTTGTAAGAATTTTTGGCTAAAAAGGGGGAGTAGAATTAGAATTTGCTGATGAATTTGATTTATTATCTATTGCTTGTGTGCATGATTTGAAGCTTATCTTATGTATGGTTACATGTGTTGAGGGGGAGTGTAGTATGTTGAGGGGGAGTGTAGTATGTTGAGGGGGAGTACTGGTACATGCATGTTTTGAGGGAGAGCTCTCTTAAGTTTTTTTCTTGGTGTGTGGAAATTTATTTTCTCCCTTCTCTATGTGATTCCACTATTTGAGAGTTTATTTCTCTCTAGTTGTTCCTATGAGGCTAGATGTTTGTGCTATCTGGTGCATGTCTCTGATTCTACTTGCAAGCCATCTTTGACTAATTCTCGCTTTGAAGTAATCTCAGTTTATGCTACGATGTTTTTCTTTCCTTGTTGTGTGCCTATGTTGACGTGAAGGAATCTTATCTGTGTATCTCCCAAAGTACTGGCTCTAGAATGTTTTAGCCAAAATTTGCCAAAGGGGGAGATTGTAGGGTTTTTGTAGATTGGCTACATTTTGCAAAAACATCTACTAGCCAGATGCTGGGACAGATGTGGTAGCATATGGAACAGCATTTCGTGAGTTGTATTTTCGCGCCAGCTAGCGCTTTATATTTGTGTACGCAATCTTCCAAAGATTTGCCTGAAGATTTATTTTCTTCTAGCTTGCTGATCAAGGCGCGTGTATCTGATTGAAGATTTGCTTGAAGTTTTATTTGCCTTGCTATTTGTTCCACAAGATATTGTTCTATATTTGGAAGATTTTTATTATTTCTAGAAGATTGTTTCAGCTGGACCGGTCAATGCTCATGCTCTGTTTCGAAGCCCAGACCCGTGGTATCTGAGTACTATATATTCATGAAGGCAAACCCTAGTTGGGTAACTAAAAACCGTGTGTGTTAGTAAAGCGTGTGTTTTAAGGTTTTTAGGGTTTTGTTTGTTAATTGTGAGCCTTGCTTGTATCACCCTGATTCAAGCTAAGGACTGAGTTTGTTTTGAGTTGTAATTTGTAAGCTACTCCTAAGCTTTTAAGTACGGAGTAAGTATGTGTTATTAGCGTGTGTTTCTCTTGGTTGAGTTTTGTGTTTTGTGTGTTTGATAACAACACTGTCTGTGTTGTTGGTAGGAATTGAGACGGGGTCTCATATCTAGGAGTTCCTAGATAGAGTTGCCACTGGTAGGGTCTAGGTGCAAAGTCAAGTAGTGTGTCTGCGTTGGTCTTTTCACTAGAACTATAATAGTGGAATCATTCCTGGATTGGTATCCCCCAGAGTAGGAGAGTTGCTCCGAACTGGGTTAACAAACTCACTGTGTACTTTATTTTTCCGCTGTGTTCCTTTTAAATTGTGCTTTGTTACGTTGCGCTATTTTAATTATTATTCTGAGTAGACACGCGCTCGGACAGTTGTGCCATCATTGTGCACAGCATATTTCAGTCAGGTTGCCAGGAATTTCAGTACCGAATTGTGGCAAGCTAACCAAAAAAGAAATTTATTCTTCTTCGACAATTGTAATTTCCAAATCCAAGACCAAGAAGGAGGAGAGTTAGAAGTGATTACCAGATTCATGAGAGCCAACAACCAAGAATATCCACTATTAGCGGTATAGATGTCATTTTTGTTATGAGTCCATATGAATGCGTCCTCAAGAGAAGCATTGAACTTGAGTTGCATATTATTTATGAGGTCTATGGCAAAAGAAGGAAGCTGAGTGTAAAGTATGTGTGTGTGAGGGCTGCCAGAAGATAATACATCTTTAACTGACAATTGTGAATTATGAATGTGAATGTAGGGTGCAAGAGATCCTATGAAACAAAAAAAAACTCCAAGGGCAGGACCAGAAAGAGGAAGAACCTGAACCGACACGCCAGGAGAAACTGTCTTTGAGAATATTTCTAGCACGGAGGATAGATGACCAAGTAACAGAATGACTAGAGTGTACAGGAGCATGAAGGACATTTGGACCTGCGACTTATCTGTCAGAGAGAATATCAACCCATAACTTTTTTTGAAGATTGAACTATATCTTAAACAAGCTTTCCCAATAAACATATATTTGTTTCCCTTGTCGTTCTTATCCCAAACAAGCTTTTCGGTAGAACAATTTTTTTCCACCCAACCAGATGAATGCCCTTATTATTTGCATTCTTCTAAATGAAATTGCGAGTGGTTTGGTCAATGCTATCACAAATACTTTGAGGAAGTCAGGTTACCTGCATGTAGTAAGATGGGATGGAGGAAAGAACAGATGATGCAAGAGTCACTCTACCTGGTTTATTCAACAGTCTATGTTTCCAAGAAGCAAGTCTGGACTGAATTTTCTCAATGATAAAGTGAAAGTTGCTATGCTTGGCCCTTCCTTTTAGAATAGGGAAGCCCAAATATTTATCAAAAGAGGTAGTGCCTCTAATGCCAGTGATGGAAGTAAGTCTATTAATTTTTGCATGAGGGGTACCTGATGAGTAGAAAGCCCGAGACTTTGACAAATTAATTTTCAAACCAGAGGCTTGACTGAATCGATTAAACATATCTGTGATGAACCGAAGTTGAGAATTTTTTGCCTTAGTGAAGATGATGACATCATCAACAAAGAGAAGGTGAGATATATGAGGTTCGTTGGCGGAGATTTGGATAGGATCCCAAGAACCTGCCTGGACGACGCTGTTGATAGCTGTGGAGAGTTTTTCCATGCAAAGGATGAATAAATAGGGAGAGAGCGAGTCTCCTTGTCAAAGGCCATGGGAAGGCTTGAAAGGAGGCAATTTGTTCCCATTCCAAAGGATAGACATTGTTGAGGAGGTGACACAATGCATTATGAGCTTAGTTGTAATATCTGGGAAGCCAACATCTTGAAGGCAAGATTGAAGAATGGCCCAATTGACGTTATCAAAAGCTTTTTTTAGATCAAGTTTAAAAGCAAGAAGTCCCTTCTTCTTCTTGGATCTTCTCATGTAATGAATGATTTCCTACAAACCAATGGCATTGTCAGAAGTGCCTCTACCTGGAAGAAAACTGCTTTGGTAGGGGCAAATAATTGTATCCAAAATTGGTTTAAGGCGGAGAACAAGAACTTTAGTGATGATCTTGTAAACAATGTTGCGAAGGCTGATCGGTCTAAAGTCTTTGTAGGTTTTGGGAGGTTCACTCTTAGGGATGAGAGCAATTAGAGTATCAGAGAGATGTCTTCTCCTACTATGTGCCAATATTGTTTGAAAAAGATGCATTGAAAACCATTTGGACCAGAGGCTTTGTAAGGTTTCATAGAGTTTAAAGCTGTGAACACCTCGGCTTTGGTGATGGGACAAGTTAAGGAGGTTTTATCAGGTTCATCAATGGTTGGGTGGGTACCTTTAGAAAATGAGTGGTTGGTGCCATATTGGTTACTACAATAAAAGCTTTGTGAAATATTGTTGAGCTTAATTCTGGAGGACATTACTGTCATCTGACCAAGTACCATTCGGGATTTGGAGTCTATGGATTCTGTTTCTCTTTCTTCTGATAATGGTTTAGGTATGGAAAAAAGCACTGTTTTTGTCTACAAACTTGACCCATTGCTCACTAGACTTTTGGTACCAATGCATTTCTTTTTGGGAAAGGACATGATTATATTCAATTTGAAGCTCTTTTTCCAAAAGAACATGATGGATAGAATCAACTCGCTCAAGATAGAGTTGGAGGCCCTTGAGCCTCTTTTCAACATGCCTTTTACGCTTAAAAATATTACCAAAGACTTCATTGTTGAAGATGATGGAACTCTCTTTGACATTGTTGAGAGCAATAGTTGGATTATGATTAGAAGAATTCCAGGTTGAAGTAACAAGGTCAACATAAGCTTCATGATCTATCCAGGCTGCTTCAAAATGGAAATGAGGAGGCCCTCTGGCTAAAGGTAAGCCACCAAAGTGGAGAAGGATATGATTATGGTCAGAGTGGAGTCTACAAAGTACCTCAACAAAAGCCTCTGGGAAGGCTAGGCGCCAACTCACATTGGCTAGCCCGCGGTCAAGCTTCTTGGAAAGAATACGACGTCCATTGTTGTTCTAGTGCCAAGTTTAGCGGCCACCATTTGTTGTAAGATCAAGAAGGTTACAATTATCCATAAAGTTTGCAAAGATGGCAGCTCTGGAGTTGTTGAAGATGCCCTCTCTTTGGTCACTCGGGAGGAGAGTTTCATTAAAATCCCCTATAAGCATCCAAGGGCCGGTAATGGTTTGGTTGAGGTCGGTGAGGTTGTTCCAAAAATTATTTCGTACGGTTGGGTTAGGGTTGGCATAAACACAAGTGCAAGTGAAGGAAGCTACACCAAGATTAACGGTAAAAGTGATGGAATGTTGGGTGGAATCAATAATGGTAGTAATGGAGGTATCAGTAGAGTTTTGTAGGAGCTTCAACAATATGAACGAGAGTGTAATGGTTAATCATCCAAAAATTGGAGAGTCTGGCAAAGGGGACATGAGTTTCTATAATAACAAGGAAAATAGGATTATGTTATCTAATCACCTCTTTCATATGTCTTCTGGCATTATTGTTGTTAGCCCCTCTGATATTCCAAGAGAGGATTGTAGTATCATTAAAGGCTTCCATAACAAACAATAATTCAGGGAGGTGAACAAAAATGGAGGTTAAGTGACCATGTCTACCTCACAACCATGAGGAGTTTCTTGAACTTTATCATAATTATCAAGCTCTTGGTCAATATTGTTGGACGAATCAGGCAAGGGGGTGTCAACAACATCAATGAGTTGATGGGAATTGGTTATACTGGGTAGCGATGTGTTAGTTTCAGGAGGGAGGTGTTCATTGGCAATTTTGTAATTTTCTTCTTGGTTGGGGGCATTTCTGTCCACGTGGGGGTTTGTTGGAGGGGTAGGTTTTTGTGTCAGATTTTGTTGGAGCAATTAAAGTGGATTTAATGGTTGGTTTTTTTTCTTCTTTTGACTAAGAGCCAATCCCCATGCAACTCATGATTGCCTTCTTCATTGCCATTTAAAGCAATAATTTCAGTTTCCTTTATAGTGTGTGTGGCCCCCACCTGATTGGTGATTTCTTGTCTAGGTTTAGAATTTGTATGGTTTTGACTAGGGTTTAACGTTTGAGTGGGGGTGGGAGGTTGGTGTTTTGTGGTGACGCTGTCGTTTCAGTTACGGTAGGGGTGGTGGTGCAGTTTCGGCCAATATGGCCATAACAGTCGCAATTTGTGCAAATAAGATGGAGTCCTTCGTATTGGACCTTGTACCAATGACCAATAACCCAAATTTTTCCAACCACGGGTACAGTGAGATCCACTTCCACACAGACTCTAGCAAATCTTTATCTTTCAACTTTCAGAGAGTTAGTATCCACCTTTATGGGTCGACCAATTTCCGAAGCCATAGCTAGGAGGAAACTTTCATCATACTAAACTAAATTAAGACTAGGGAAACGTACCCAAACCGCAATGCGTTAAATCTTAGCACGTGACGAAAACTCAGGTGACCAGTGAGAGACCGCCAAACAATGATCAAAGATTAACCAAGGTCCTCCAGTGATGATTTTTTCTTTATCTGCTAATTGATCGAGCTTCACCATGTAGAACCCATTGTCATTGTCCATGATTTCGAAGCCACCTTGTAATTTCCAGACTTTTTGTAGGCGCTCCTTCATAGTGTTGTAGCCTAGAGTTTTACCTAAGAGCTTGACCACTAATGCATCTTTCCAATGGGTACATAATTCTTGAAAGACTTTTGGCTCTAAATGGACTTTGGGAAGGAGACGATTTTCGTTTTCCAGTTCTATACGAACCAGTTTCTTTTCTATCATATCTTCTTTTTCTCTAAGAGGGACTTCTTGGGTAGATTCCAATAGCTTTTCTCTTAAGGATGGTTTAAGGGGCGAGGTTCTTGGGAGGTCAGGACGTTTTTTGGACGGTGGAGGTTGAGGGTGGCCATGAGCGGAGAAGACACAATCCATGCTCTCTCTCTAGGTTGCTCTCTCTCTCTCTCTAGGTTTTTCAGAACAAATTAAATTCATAACAGACTGGAATGTAGTTTCTAATTACATATTAGTTTAGGTGATAGTGATTGCTAATATAGATTTAGTGACCTGAAAAATATATAGAAGATATTATTTTTTGTAAGATCATGTGAGTTGCCAAACAATTACAATTTACAAACCCAACAGTTTTCATTTGTAGACAAATTTCTTAATAATTCACGTAGATCATTGAAACGCGAGGTTGTCTACGCATCACCTACCACTATAAAAACAACTTAAAATGAACCCTTAGACAACCTTAATTAGAATACAAATAGATAAAAAAAATGATAAAGAATATACAAATAACTTTTGTACATGTGAATGTGGGGTAAATGAATACAATTGTCAAATGTGTGGAAATGAGTAGAAAATAAATGTAGGGTAAATGACGGTTATAAAGGGCGAGATTGAATGTGAAAAATTTTGCACTAAAATGTTCAACTTTGTAGGTTATATTTGGAGGAATCTCACATTACCATGCCAGCGATACCCTCCTCTTCTCCCGATGTGCCGCTGCCAAAATGTCATGAAGCTAATATAACAATCTTCGAGCATGAAATTATGCAGACCATCACTCATTTATTTTAATACACAATAGCTATTTCAATTCTATACACATGAAAGAAGGACGTACAATATTCTTATACAGACAATAATATATAGTAAAATCAATTGAATTAATAGAAATCTTTCAAAATTAAATACATGTTTCTTCTTCTAGTATATATCAGGGAGACAGTCAATTGAAAAAATAGGTTGCCAATTGTCAGCGGTCAAAATCTATAACAAAGATCCAACATGCGATCCTTTTAGTAGAAGACATACTATTTTTTGGTGCAAAGTAGAAGGCACAATATATGATAAAATTCACTGACCACAATTTATGTAAGACTATTTAAAGAGAAGACTCTTGGTTGTATAACATATATATGTAGGAATTCTTAAAATTATGGCATTTAAATCAGCCTCACACATACTTTTTTTTTACTGCAATTGAAAGAGTTACATTTTTTGTCTTTCCATGTGTCTTGGATGATATATATTAGTGGTTACATTTACCTATTTAACTTTCATTCAATTTAATTTAATTTTTATCATCATAATTCTCATAATTCTATATATTAATTCTATATCATCATAATTTAACTTTCTTACTGGTGTCACATTACCATAATGCTAGCTTAACATAAATCCAAATTTAGTTTACAAAGATGTTAATTTAGAGATGCCACATCATCAAATTTATTTTATATATAGATATAGATAGATAGATAGATAGATTTGTATTATTTATTGACTCAAGCAATTAGGTGGAATTAGTGAAAGATTGGTATAATGACAACAATGCTACATATCAAACATGATAAAATTAATGTTTTCATCACTTATTTTTACTTAACCAAATAAAATTGAAGTACTACAAACTTCAATATCCATCCTCAAACCTAATGCGGGTCCTATATTGTCAAATTCTCACATTGTTATGTTAACTTACCTGACTTTGATACCATATTACTACATGGACTTGAATCTCGTTGTCAAAACCTAACTAATAAAATGGTGATAGCAAATCATATATTTACTAATATGTATGAATGGAAAATGTTTAAACAATGTAATAACTAACCAAAATTTAGTTTTAGAGAAATTATTTCCCATCACATATGTTAATCCAAAATTTAAGCTAAAGTCTTTTAAAACACGGGGATCATATCCTTAAATTAAATACATAGATGGATTTAAACAAAAGTTAGTAGTAATTAATTTTTTCAATATTAACTCCCCTAAACTTCCTCTCAAAAATAACCCACCTAAACTTAGTACACAAAGGTCCAGCACCACCTCATCCCGTTTGACTCGTGCCCAATTGAAAGTAAAGGCCAACAAAATGAGGTCTAAAATTGAACTATTCACAATCCACCAACATCCTTCCACACAATCAACCCCAATTATGAAACCATTAATTTCTAAATCCAATATCCTCCTCACCTTCCCCTAAATTGTCTCACATACCTCAAATATTTTCTCATTATAAATAATCTTTCTATTACAATTCATTATTCATTCTTACAATAACTGCAGTTATTCTCCAATAGAGAACAACTGCGATTACTCTAAGAATCAGAAAAAGTTAAAATAAAATAATGGCTCGTCAACTAATTGTTCTTGCCATCATTTTTGTAGCCATGGCCGGTATGGTCATGGCCGAAGTATCCCCATCAGCATCCCCTAAATCATCACCATCACCATCACCAGCACCAGGAGCATCATCAGCACCAGCATCTTCTCCAAAAGCTACCTCTTCGGCACCAACACCAGCACCTTCAACCTCTTCTCCCATCTCTTCACCTGACGCTTCACCCGCCTCTTCACCCTCTGCTGATGAAGATATTTCATCTCCACCAGCACCATCTCCTGCTGATGATCTCTTCGCTCCTGGACCCGCCCCTGTTGCTGATGACTTGGCTCCCGCAGCCACCCCAACTGCTGCTGATGAGGCCGCTAGTGACGCGTCATCTCTTCGCTTCTCTGCTGCCGCTGCCACCGTTGTCGTTGCCGGCTTCTTTGCCTTTTAATTGAGAAAGCTATAACTATAATTGGTGTTGCTATTTTTGACAAGGTCTTTTGAGACGTGTTTGCGTAGCAAATCGTTGTTATAACACTGTGTGTTTTGTACATGCATGGTTCAATATTACTCATTAGGTTGAACCAAATATATAATGAGGAAAAAGTTGCATTAGTTTTATAATTAAATTCTATAAAATAATCAAATCTCAGTCATTCAATTATGAACCAATTCTATATTGCATTAGTTATATCACTGTGTATTTTGTACATGCATGGGTTCAATATTACTCATTAGGTTGAACCAATTATTTACTCAACGTCTAATGAAAATTTGCCACATAAATAATCAAAACCCTATATGTTTACGAACTAAATGTGACTAATTTACATCCTTGTTGGATAAATTAGTCACAATTCTTCGACGAAAAACTTAGGTCTATAAAAAATGAATTTGATCATGTGGTGCCTCAAACCCGACCTACAACCTTCTCCGCATGATTGGCAAGTGAATTAACTTCAATTTTTATTTATATTTTTTTAGTTTTCATTGTTTCCTTCTATAAAAAGTAATTATGATGGGAGACCCTAACAAACACTACATATGGATATATCTTTCGGTTAGAATTCAAATATTAGTTTGTCACATTATGTGAGTCTATCTTCTTACGTTAAACCAACCTCATAGTTAATTAACTTTAACATTTTAGTAAGATCTTTTTATTATGCATGTTAAATAGGGTCAAATGATTAACAAACTAAGATGGGCCTAGACCAAGACGGTCCAAATTTTATTTGATCATTTTACTATTAGAATCTACTTTCATTTTAACTGCCACGCATGCAAAGGTAGGAGGACATTTTTAGGTAGATGGGTCAAAATATGATCATAGAATAGAATGGAAAAAAGTGAAGCTGCTCTAAATTATTAGCATACCAATGCAAAAGATGTATGATAGACAAGGCGTGCACATTGAAAAGTACATACTAAGATAAGACCAACACTAACTGCATTCATTTCCTTTCCATTGTACAAGCAACATGGCCAATATGATTACAATATATGAAAAGAAAAAGGCATAGGTTGTAATTAAACCCGATTGTAAATAATTTAAATAACCATACACAACTTGTAGTTGCAAGCTATATATAAATATGATATTGGTAATAACTGCAATATGAGGTGTCAACTCGGTATAAGAGTTTGACATTGTAACCTCAAGGAACGGAGTTAAAGTTTCTTTAAAACCAGTTGTAAAAGGGCTACCGATGAGAATCAATAAATTAAGCATAAGCACTAACTCTCATTCTTAAT